>CM042439.1:31242646-31270146 GCA_023631565.1 Gymnocephalus cernua | reverse complement strand
ATTTCCTCAGTGTGTGTGTATATAAAAAAATATATATGTCATTATTTGAACAGTGAAAATAATAAGAGATTTTTTCATTTATGCTGATTATTCATTGATTAATTTGAATTGAAATATTTAAAATACTTTCACAGCAAAAATGATGTATGAGATTAATTTATATTAATTAATCACAGAGTATGTCATTAATTCGATTACATTTTTTTAATCGATTGACAGCCCTAGTATATATATGTAGTTGGCATTAAATTTCGTGCTTTTAAAATCTTAAATTTAACTTGGGGAACCCTCAGCGGTGTATCACTCGGGCTGCCGCCATAATAAAAGCGCTGTTGAATGTTCTTGTCTTTTGTCGGCAGATCATGAAGGCATCTCTGTTTGCGGAGGATGAAGAGGAGAGCGACATGTTCCAGAATCAGGGAGCAATGAAAATCTCCACGGACGTCTCATCTCCTCGCCTCGTCCTGCCAGGATCCCAGGGCCGACCCTCCGGTACGAAACACAAACTTCCATCCACTTCCTCTTTTATTTTGGTAACCTTTTTATTTATTCAAGGATCTCTCTCTCTCTCTCTCTCGCTCTCGCTCTCGCTCTCGCTCTCTCTCTCTGTGTGTGTGTGCGCGCAGTGGGAGGTCTCCTTCAGACTCGTTTTACCTCCGGCCTCTTCTCTCAGATGTCAGACTCTCCCCGTCCTCCTCTTCTTCCTCCTTCTCTGTCCCGGGGGTCTCCAGCAGCCACCGAATACTCCCGATCATCACACTGGGCCGGACTGGGCCCTTCGTCCTTCCTGCTGCCCTCCCGAACTCCAGAGCCTTCCGTCAGGACGGTTGGCATCCGGCGGCTGGGTGGCCCCGTCCCCCTCAAAGAGTCGGTCACTCAGGGGAAGGTTTGTACTCACTTATATTTTTATGATTTCAGAAAAACATCTCAGGACAAAGATCGATGTACATGTACAGAGTTTCATTGACTTTGTGAAATGTTGATGGTGGTGGAGCACGCATTTGTATAACTGGAGTAACTCTGGATCAACGGAAGAACATTTTTAGGATAAAGCCTGACTGCTCTGTGTGTTTCCGTTGTTAAACTCTGTTCTCTTTGGGAAACAACAAGCTAGCAGTCTACACGTTGTGAAATGTTTAGAAGAAGATTTGGACGGTGCAGCAAGCCAGGCCTGCTTGGTTCTTCCGGGGAATGATTGTAAAGATTTACAGAGACTATGTTTACGGCATTTCCTCTCTAACTGGGACTTTTTGGGACCGATTGGTTGGATTACTTGCGGTGTCTTATTTTGTGGGGTGCAAATATTCCACCAAAACAAGTTCCTTCCTGAGACTATTTTACAGAGCCGCCACCCCAGCGTTTCTGTCCATTCTTTGATAAATAATTATCCTAACATGTAGTCAGACCTTCTTCCACAGCGCTGTGGAGCTGGAAATGCGAGACTATTGGAGTAACAAAGACAAAAACATTTTTTTCTGTTCATTTATGTTGTTGTTTTGCAGGGGAGTTTGTTGATGGACGCTGCGCTGTTTGCGGGTCGTTCCTTTCGGGTTGGGTGGGGTCCCGGCTGGACGCTGGCACACTGCGGCCACCGGCTGAGCTCACCGCCGATCAAACAGGTCGACCGCCAAGAACTGACCAAAACTGACTTCAGCTTCCTGCCAAAACCTGCCAGGAAACCGTAAGACACACACCACACACGCATCCCTTTACTTCTACTATGCCTGTACTACTAAACTTGTCAAAATAGCTGACGAGTTGATTAATCTTTGCAGCTTTAATGTGTTAAACATTTATTGGCCCATTTATTTCTGAAAATACTTTAAATTTTTAACACATTCACCATGCATTGTTACATCCCTACCATCTCTATATAAAACATAAATCTAAGACACACAAAAGGAAACCGTCTGGTGCGTCCTCTCTTCCAGGCTGATAGAAAGCTCCTATAAGGTTGTGTTGGAGCAGCTGGTGGGTCTGGGGCCTCCAGCTGTGAAGAGCCGAGTCGAGGAAGAGGAGAGCCAGGTGGTGCTGCAACGCCCCCTGGAGATCTGTCTGAAGCACAGCATCGTCGACACCACAGACGCCTCTGCCTGCCCTCTGGTGCGGCCGCAGCCCGGCGTAGCGGCACTGCACGAGTACGCAGAGTGGATCATCGAACTGGGCGACAAGCAAGGAGACACCGACCGTAAGTGAGGGAGCGTTCAGAGGGCGAGTCTTAACAGACATACAAGTTTGAGAAATCAAAAATATGTTTTACTTATGGTCAAGTCCCCTTCAATGTATAACTGTGACTGTACTGACTTGTATCTGTGCAGCATTTTGTCACTAAAGATTCCTCTAATGAAGGGGAAGATGTGTGTGCACTTCCCTGAAATCTAAGATTCAAATGTCAGTGTTAGATTTAGGAATTGGCTGATTTTCACGTCATCAGCCATGACCGGCTACCGGCCGGTCAGTCTGACATATGCAGATTTTATGCCGGTCAGATGAACTCGGCAGCCACATGATTAACATTGCGCAACATCAGCATCACACGTGCACACACAGGGTTTCCACTATATGCATGTAGCAGCGGCGCACTGCCGCTCAATCAGCTATTCATGAAATGTCATAAAGTCGTAATTATACACGGCTCTGCAGAGGCGCCTGCTCTAACTGATCAGCCACTCTCTCTCCCCTCTGAGGCTGAACAACTGGAACATGAAAACTGCACGCAGGTCCCGTGAAATATGAGCGCTACAGTTTATCGGAAAATAGCGTTGTGCACACTGACTTTGAATTTAGTGTTTATCAGACCCCAGATGAGACAAGAAGCTAATGCTGCGGTCCCTCTGCCTCTGACGCCCCGCTGAGGAGACTCTGTATTAAAAAATAATAAAAAATAAAAAAAAGGTTCGGTACATGAATTTACACGGAGAATACAAGGTATAAAAGTAAATAAAACTTGCGTGCAAATTAATGTAATGCGGAACTACTGTTAGATACTCGCTTCTTTAGGGACATGGACACCTAATCTGTAGCTGTGAGCTCCGCCGTTAGCTGTAGCGTGTGAAGCTAACGCCAAGACTTGTCACCTGCTCTGAACTGCTCTTTTAACATCCCTGCTCTGTGCATTTACATATGAGAGCAGCGCTAGTCTCCCATAATCACAGTACCAGCTGATTGGCTTATTTTATTTACAAGTTCCAGATGGAGTCTGCAGATGATGTGGGGTAGTGTAGTTACTGTTTACTGTTTACATCTTACCTTATACACTTCAGGCTGTTGCAGCTAGCTCAGGGGAGAGACTGTATGACACTAGGTGGTACAGCCTGAGACATACACAATAAAAAAAAATGCCTTATGCATTTTTGTTTTGCCTTTCCCTCCATTGTACCGAACTGTGATGTCTGAACCGTGACTGCTGTGTACCGCTCCACCGTGGGGATGCATACCGCTCACATTAAAAACATAGTAATCTTCCCTCAGCGTTTAGTTGGTTGCTAAACTGTGTGTAAAATGAGCGGTGATGTTAAATCATCTGTTTCAGGTAACGGCACACTAGGGTACCGTCTATTTGCTGGATTGTTCCGAGGTAACCGTCGGTAGCTAACATTAGCAGATAAGCCCGTTGACAGCAACGGTAGTGTTCATATTTATGCACAATGACACATAAAGCAAACTTGCTAAAAAAGGAACTACATGTAGTTTTCAGGTAACGTTACTGTTGACGTTCAAACAGGCCTGTGTGTGTTTGGAGAAATTTCTTTATACTGCAAGGCTATATTTATTTTATTTTTATTTGTTATTTATATATTATTTTATTGCCATTACCTGTTTTCCCCCAAAAAAAAATTGTTAGATATTGGATGTGAAAAGAAGGAAATGGTTCTTCCATAACATTGCAGTTTAGGTGTGTGTGTGAATTTCCCACACCAGGAGTAATTCATATAGTCCTATTTTATAGCGATCGATTATCTGTTCAAAAAATGTGAAATGCAAAATGTGAAATGCTCTATTAAAGCAAAGATAGAAAATAAATATTTGTGTGCGCTGTAAAGTGGTTACCCTTTAAGCCTGAGTGACCTGGATTGTATTTAATTTAGATGCAATTTTCCAAGAAACACAAGCAAACATACCAAAAATGTCTCGGCCCCACCTGAAATGATTCAGATTTTAAATTCCTGGTATCTCAATTTGCGGCATTCAGACATGCTTACTTTTAGAGCCCTGCACGGTCAAGTTCCTCCCTACATCTCTGGCTTGATACAGCTTCATACTCCCACCCCGTAGTCTGAGGTCATTAGATCAGAGGCTATTAGTGGTTCCCCGCACTCATTTTAAAACTAGACTGGATCGATCATTCCCAGCAGCGGCTCCTAGGATGTGGAATGTCTTGCTTCCCTTTCTACGTTGTGTGAATTCTGTCGAATCTTTTATGGTGGTTTATGTTTTCTATTTGTATTTAAATTTTCTTGTATTTTAATTTGTATTACATTTTATTGTGAAGCACTTTGAGATTTTTATCTGTGAAAGGTACTATACAAATACACTTTACTTACTTACTTACTTACATGATTCTGACATTTCTTTGTCATTCTCTCTCTCCCTGTCTCCCCCAGCCCTCCTGGGTTACTGGGCCGAGGTCTGGACCTTGTGCGAGGCCTTGTGGGGCCGGCTGGGCCCCGCAGATCAGGAGCCAGACGTTGAGACGCCCAGCGAGTACGAGCAGCAGCTGGAGAGGAGGCGAACCTTCTCGGCCTGGCTGTCCCGCGGAGCCACCTTCAGGGTGGAGGAGGAGGTGGCGTTGGTGGGGAAGGGTCGGCACACGGAGGCCATCTTCAGCTACCTGACGGGCAACCGCATCAGTGAGGCGTGTCGACTGGCTCAGAAAGAAGGTGAGGAGGTTTAAAACTCTGCAGGAGGAAAGACAAGAGTGAGGGGTTTATTTACTTTTTCAAAGCTCTTGAGGAGTTTGATTCTGCTGCTGTCATCAGAGGAGGCAGTAGGGGGCAGATGATTCCACCGTTACAGCTATTTTTTCATAGAACAATCTCCCAAGTAACATACTTTTTATCAACGGAAAGGCAGGTTTTAAAAAGAAATTAAAGTTAAATAATAATAATAAATAAAGTGTTCTTACGATCTTTTGTTTTAAGAAATATTTAGTTGTACTTGGATGTTAGCTCTGTAGTATAGTGTAATGTAATTTTGTTTTCTAGATATTTTTTTCTTGGGTTTTTCTGGTTGTTTCCTTATTTTTTGTTATACTTGTTAGTCTGTTATGTTTTTCTTTTCCTGTATGCGTCAAGAGATGTTTTTTTTAATTCTTTATTAAAAATTATTTTTTGGGGCTTTTCCGCCTTTAATTTTTGACAGGACAGCTATGTGAGAAAGGGGAGAGAGAGAGGGGGAAGACATGCAGGAAATCGTCATAGGTCGGATTCGAACCCTGGACCTCTGCGTCGAGGCATAAACTTCTCAGTATATGTGTGCCTGCTCTACCCACTGAACCAACCCGGCCACAATATTGTCTGATTTTATTGTTGATTTGGACCCCAGGAAGACTAGCTGGCTGTCTAGGCGTCGGCTAATAAACTTATAACTGAATTAGATTTTGCTAACATAGAGCTGTTTGTCCCCAGGAGACCACCGTCTGTCCCTGCTGCTGTCTCAGGCCTTGGGCTCTCAGTACTGCCGGGACCTGCTGGCCCTTCAGGTTGCCGACTGGAACCGCATGCAGACCGACAGCTACCTGCCTGAGGAACGGCTGCGCATCTTCACGCTGCTCGCCGGGAAACCTGTATGCCATGTTTTTTTTATTTCCTGTTTGTCAAAGAACGCAAAGCCAAACAGAAAAAACTTTTGCTGACATTTACTGGCAGTTTTGCGCATTTGAAAAATGATGAGGGGTGTCACAATTTCATATTGAAAATCGAAACCATAAGCAGGATCAGCGATTCCCCTAGTATTTTTTTTTTGTCTCTTTACCCCCGTCTACTTCCGCACTTCTCAAGGGAAATTAACAGACACATAGGGTAATGTTAGCTTAGCAGTAGCCTGTATATTTGTCACTATTTTCGATATTTTTTAAGCTTTTTTTGACGTTTTTGTCCCTTTTTTTTGACATTTTTGTCACTGTTTTGATTTTTTTTTTACATTTGTCACTTTTTTCAAAGTTCTTTTATCAATTGTTTTTTTCTTTAAATGCTATAAAATTGACAAACACCCAAATTCAATGGAAGTAGTGAACTGATTATTTATTTAACTTGTTAAGAGCGTTGTAGGGAACCATTCACGTTATTTTCTTTGGACAATTTGTTTGAAAGAAACCCCACATTTCTGGTGTAGAAACTTTGAAAATGGGTCAAAGTTGACCAGAGGACAACAGGAGGGTTGAATCGATGTTCATAAAGTGAGTATCCATCTTCTTTATAGTCTGTAGTTTGATGCTGACGGTGTTTCCTGTCGTTCCCTGCAGGTGTGGCAGTCGTCTGACTCTGTCGTGAATGTGTGCTCTGAGTTGGACTGGAAGCGCTGTGTCGCTGTCCACCTCTGGTTCATGTTGCCTCCAACTGCCTCCGTGGCGGATGCCCTTGCCAGATATGAAGCCGCCTTCCAGGTAAGCTGCTACTTTTCAGTCTGTGTTTACCCGCCAGTAAATCTCCACCACTGGATGACTCTCGTCTGAAGGGTTGAAAATTGGTGACATTGGATTTAGTGACGTCACTGCTGCTACGTCCATTATTTTTACGGTCTGTTTTACTCAGAGTGGTTTATTCAGAATCAGAAACAGGGTTTATTGCCACAATAAGTTACCCTATGTGGGGTTATTGCCACAGCTTAATGGGTTAAGTGCAGAATTCAAAATATACATGCATATATATGTATGATTCTTTTTATTTTGTCGTTTCACTGGCTTTTACAAGCCTTCAGTCTACAGATGTTGTCACATGACACGTGCTCCACTGATCATCGTTGTTGTGGTTGTTTCTGTCCTGCAGGGCTCATGTGAGGCGGGAAAGTATGCCTGCGCCCCCCTGCCTCCGTACCTGGAGGCGGTGCAGCCGGACATGGGCGATGAGGAGGAGGAGGAGTCTAAACGGCCGCTGCACGACCTCTGCTTCCACCTGCTCAAACTCTACAGTGACAGGTAAATCAGCCACATCACTCACCTGTCTGCAGCTTCCCTGGTGGTCCTAATTAACCCAAGTAACAAAAACAGTTTTAAGCTTTTAATACTTCCTCTGACTGAAAATTATTTTATTTGTGTATAAATGTACTCCTGTTCATGAATAATTTACTGTATATTCATTACATCTATTTTTTTGAGTTTATTGGGATTTATGTGTTAATGTTAACAGCATCTTTGTATTTTGTCAATAAAAACAGGCTGAACAGGACTGAGAGATTTTAAGGTGTAAAATCAGCAGAATTCTCCTTTTTAATGCTCCAGTTCTGTCTTTGTGTGCCGTCCTGCAGACACTACAGCCTGCAGCAGCTGTTGGACCCCCTGACGGTCACCTGGGAGCGTCTAGATTACCGTCTGAGCTGGCACCTGTGGGGCGTCCTGCAGGCGCTGCACTACAGCCACCTGAGCGCCTCGCGGCAGGGACTCCTCCACGCTAGCTACGCCGCTCAGCTGGAGAGCGCCGGCCTGTGGGACATGGCCGTCTTCATCCTGCTGCACATCCCCGACCACACGTACGTTAAAGCTCATCTTCTTTATTTACAAACACTGAAACGGGAGGTTATTAAAGGGAGTTTGTTCTAGGGCTGCCCCCTCTGAGTCGATTAGTCAACTAATATTTCTTCAGTCAATTAGTCATTTTTAATGCTTTTTTTCATGCTGAATGATTTATTTCCAAGAAACTTCTGAACGCATCTCTGCTTACACAAACACAAGATTGAAAGTGGTGCGTTTGCATGATTCTTTGTCGAGAAACTCAGTTCAGACCTAAGGTTCACGACAAAACAAGTTGAAACTTGCAGCTACTTGCAAGACGGTGTATCATCTCTGTACAGCAACAACTCTCTGTATTTCAGTTCCAACGTTTGATTATATTTTTTATTATTTATCATTTGATATATTTTCTTTGTGTGTGTTTAGTCAGCGGGAGCGAGCGGTGAGGGAGATGCTGACCCTCCACTGCCCCCTGCAGGAGACGGACGAGTCGGTCCGAAGGGAGCGCTTCCTGACCGAGAAGCTGCTGATCCCAGAGCAGTGGATCCACGAGGCCAAAGCCACCCGAGCTCGCCGCGACAGCGACCGACACCAAGAGGCTCTGCACCTGTACCGGGCCGGATACTGGAGCCAGTGTCACCGGCTGCTCATCCAACACCTGGCCTCAGGTCAGGAAAATAATATGAAACGGATCAGTTTAAACTGGTTTCAACACAGTGTTCGAACCTCTAATCTAATTCCAGTTTAATGTAAATTACATTATAATCCTCCAACAAAAACAGATTAATCAGAATTATTAGTAATGGTTGATCAAATTAAAGAAAAGATTAAAATAAAGTGAACAATCAGTTTGGAATTTAGCTTTAAGTATGTGCATAATATTAAACAGTCAAATATACAAACTTATTGTTCAATTATTTTATCATTTGAATTGTCCAAATCGGTGCTGAAAATGTCTGATTTGGAAAAATTAATAATTATCTGTCTCTCTCCCCTCATTTTCTGTCTGACGGTCAGCGTTGAAATAAAAGAAAAAGGCACAAAAAAAGAGAGAAATTATATAAACACTGAACATGTTTCAAGCCAGTCAAGTTTTTGAGTAAAAAGCTGTGAAAAGTGTTGTTTTGCGGGAGTAAGCTTTGGTTATTAAACTACACAAATTTCTTGTCCCCCCGTAGACTGCATCATCAACGACAACCACGACTACCTGTTGGAGTTCCTGGAGGGGCTGGCGGTGCCTGAACACAGCGCCACCATTCAGGACTGGGACTCTGCCGGGAGGGTTTACCTGGACTACATCCGGGTAGTAAAGACCCTGCAGGACATCCAGCAGGTACATGTATCGCATATATCACTTTATTTTGAAATGTTTTTTACGTACAATATGGATTTGTTACCATGTTGCAAAATGATGAACATAAACCTGAAGTAAGACTCAAAAATGTAAAATGTTACCATGCAGCCAATACACAGTCACCACTTCCTGTAGCTTTTAAAGTAAAGGTCTTGATGCCAAGAATGGCTTTTATTGTGAAATCGATGCAGGAGGAGTTAAGTGGCAATCACTGTGGGTTAAAGAGTGATTAAAGCCTTGTTTTCACCAAGCAGTCGGGTTCAGTTTGTGACAGTTATTTTACAGCGTTTTTGTTTTTTGCGTAGAAGTCAAAAGAAGCGCACAAATACTGAAGTATAAGTACCTGACAGTTGTGTTTGTGTTCTGGCAGATGGAAAACGCTGGTTATGAGTTGGAGCGTCTCTACACCGACGTGACGTCTCTGTGCAGCAGAATCGAGCTCCTGCCCTGCAGCACCGCCAGAGACCGCCTCGCCCAATCAGGTAAGAGCATGGCTGAAACAAAAACTCCTCAAACCGAAAACAGCAGCTGGATTCACTGACATACCTGTTCTCTGATTGGCTGAAGTTAGATGAAGGTGAGGATCAGATTTAAGACTTAAGGATAGACGGAGAGAGTGAACTTTATCTAAATGGTGTGAGATTAAAATATCTGGTATGGTCAGTTTATCTGACTCTAGACAGGCAGGTTTTCTGGTGACGTGGCTGCAGGAACAGAAACGTTGCAGGTGAGCGGCAGCTGCAATCACTTGCACCCAAGTAACTTAGAAAGGGGGGAATCATAAAACCCACAGTGCCCGCAATTTGTGCCAAACATCACACCCCTTCTTCTTGTCATAACTCAGTGAAATGTGAAAACATAGACATGAAACATATGCTTTAGATTCCGGAGGATATCATGTCCATTTCAGAATAAACCTCCTTAAATCCACTTAAAAATCAGAGGAAAAATAAGGCTGCAGAAGTTGTTTTCAACTTTTCTTCAGTATCAAATTAATCCAGTGATAGTTGTCTGTACAGTGGATTTTATTTTCTTCTAAGGTTTTCCAGCTTTTCTATTCCACTTACACATATATGTGCATTTCACTTGGTGGCTGCCCAGTACCTTCAAAACAACAGGTACTCAAAGTAACTACAATATGTAAATGTATTGTATTTATATAGCGCTTTTCCAGTCTTAACAACTACTCAAAGCGCTTTACATAGTACAGGAACCATTCACCATTCACACACACATTCACACGCTGAGGTCTGCCATACAAGGCGCCACTTGCTCATCAGCAGGCAACTCGGGGGTTCGAACCACCAACCTTCCGATTGGCCAACACTCTACCACTGAGCCACATCCGCCCCACATAAAGTATTAAAATACTAATGTCATGATCAAACTTATACAGATGTACAATTCAAACAAAACGCTAACAAAATACTTAAGTACATTTTTAACTATATAACAAAACGATGAATAGCTCCAAAAATAACACACACCATGTTGCACCATCAATATTTCAAACCAAGGCACCGCAGATGGCGATATCATGAGAAAATTAGTTTATTAATGAAAGGGAGAGAGATTGTGTTGAGAGAGTAGTTGCTCTCAAAAGGTCTCAAAGTGATTGTTGAAGCCAGAGAGGGATTCTTCAGACAGAATCGAGTTTGGTAACTCATCTCAACATGAAAGGATTGTGCAGCAGAAGAGTTTGGATTGAGACTTCCTGCCTTGCAGCGATGGCAGAACAAGTCGTCGTCTTGTTTTCAGATTGTAGTGAAAGAAGTCTCATGAAGCTGAAGTTCAGAAAGTTTAGGTAGGAGGGTGAAGTCAACTGCTGTTGTTTGCTGAGAGTGGAAACCTAACCAAGCCGCCGCCCTCCTCCTTCCATGTAGAAATGGCAAAGCGTGTGGCGAACATCTTGCGGGTTGTGCTGAGTCTGCAGCAGGGCGATGCAGCCTCCGACTCCCTCAGCATCCCGCTCACCCAGCTGGCGCCGCACATCACCCGCCTGCCGATGCCAGAGGACTACACGCTGGAGGAGCTGCGAGGCCTCACGCAGTCATACCTGCGGCAGCTCATCGTCAGCCAATGAGGGCACAGAACAGAAAGCAGGAAAGCGCAGACATGTTCACATCAGATAAATAAAAAAGGTGTTGAAATTTCAGCCGCTCAAACATCATGAAATTCTGATGCAGAACGTTTTTTTTTTTTATTTTATTTTTTATTTTTTCGAAAGAGAAAAAGGAGCAAAAAAACAAACTTGGAGACAAGTTGAAGGCGTTGTTTCTGAGGACGAGAACAGTTTCGATTCTGGAGTTTATTCACTTCAGATTTGGAGGCACAAAATCTCCGATACTTCATTCCTCATCATCTGTGTGTGTTTGTTCGTCACTTCCTGGGAGAACTTTAAAAGATAAACAACCGTAAGTGACACAAAATTACTCTGAATTTAAACCACCACACAGTGAGGTTCTGTTTTATCTAGGGATGCACCGAATCCAGATTATTGGGGTTCGGCCAAATACTGAATCCTCCTCCCGTCCTCAGTCCATGAACCCAGTCAACACATTAATGAAGTAACCAGTGACTGTCCTTCCTCTGCCGTACCTGAAGTTGCTGCATTCTGGCTGCTGTCTGGAGATTCCTTCACGCACAACTCGTATTCTTTCAGATCTTTCATACCAAATGTAACAGCGGCCATGTTGTGTGTTGTTTAGGCTCCTCGCCACCATGAGACAAATCGGCGTTGCAGATTGAACATGTAGCGTGACTTGAACGGCCTTCTTCTGACTGAAATTCTGCCAAACAACACTTGTTCTGCTCACCAGTTCCATTTTCACTTTCTCACAGCCGACTGCATTGAACGCTCCACCTACGTAAACACCTTCCTGTAATCAACGGCGCCGTCATTACGTCGACCAGCGTAGTGCAAGCGGAGGGTTCGGTGGGAAAAAATTCTAAGGCTAGACAGAAACCCAACCCCGTCAAAAAGCCCAAAATTCAGCTGGATCCTGGATTCGGTGCATCTCTGATAATTTGTAGTCGTAGCTAAACATGCAAACTTTATTATCCCTTTTGTTGGGAGTGTTTCAGGAGTAAAAGTTAGACACAGAGTCATTTCCAAGTTCTGTTTATATTTTAAAATTCTCCTGGGAAAAAAACACATATTTCCCTCTTAAACAGAGGTTCTTCTCCCCTATGTTTGAATAGCGTCTTGTAAGTGCACTACACATGTGAGTGTGTAAATGTAACCCTTCAGTTACTTGTTTGACCTCTGAACCCCCCCCCCCCCCCCCCCCCCCCCCAAAAAAAAAGAAAAGTGCGGCGTTATTGATAAGCTTTTACAAGCAAAATCAAAAAAATCATCTCTGGCTTCTGACTGGCTTTTTGTTTTTCATTCAAAGATTTGGTTTTATTATACAAGTACATAAAAAACAGCCATTAGCTTAGCGTAGTGTGACAGTAGCATCTGTTCATCTGTCGATATGTGAATAAAGACGATTATCTTAATATTAATGACGAGCAGTGAGGTCGTGCAAACGAGTTTTGATGTGCACAGAATTTTGTTTTGGAGACGACTCGGAGGAAAGCTACAACATGCAAAGTGTTAAATGCCTACTGGTCTATTTTTGTAGATTTCTTGTTTCTCGGTTTGAATGTAAATCAGACGTGTGTGTGCAAGTTTTTTTTTTATATTAGCACTTCATTACAAGGTCGTCAGATTTTCTCTAAAGTGAAGAGTTTCCTTCCAAAAACGAGCTGCCAACCAGAGATTTATCTGCATGTAATTATATAAATATTGTATATTTTTGGAAAATCAAACAGGGAATATCAGGTCATTTTTATTCTCCACCTTTAATTATTAATAAATTGGATGCAAAGTGTTTTAGAATGAAACTCTTCCCTTATCGATTAATTGGTCATTTTTTTTGTAGATTAAATGTCAGTTTGCCAAGAATAGTTTTCTTTTTTTGCAGTTTCTCAACAAACGGACGCTCTGTATGTCTTTGTTCTCCTGTTAAACAAACTGTGTGTGTAGTTTATATGGATGGATACTGGTGTGTGTGTGTGTGTGTGTGTGTGTGTGTGTGTTTGCGCGCGCGCTTGTGTGTGTGCATGTTTCCTGATGATTTTGTTGATAATATTTTTTAATAAAGTCAAGTAGAAATTAACTGTTTTTTTCATGTTGTTTTTTGGATCTTTGGATAATTTTTTTCTATCTACAATATAGGGCTTCACGATATGAGGAAAATATGCAATAATGTTGAATATCACGAACAGTTTCTGCTGCTTTCAGTATTCGGCTAAAATACAACAAAATGCTTGAGTTTAAAACAAAATAAAGGAAATCATCTCCAACTTTTTTTATTGAACATATTAAACTTTAAATTGGATATAAAAGGCAGCACTAAAAACCGTGACGTTACATATTTTCTTTCAGCGATATGTTGTTTTCATGAAGTTACTATAATTGGGCCCGTGTTAGAGTGAGGACTAGATTAGGACTGGATTTAAAGCTGATTCTGGTTTCCAACTTCGCCCCAGGTGTGTCTGTTTAAAACACGGACGGAGACAACTTCTCTCTTTTGATGTTTTATTTAAGCAACAGTACAAACATGGGTGTGGGTAGCTCTGCTACGTGTGTGTGTGTGTGTGTGTGTGTGTGTGTGTGTGGTCAGATCTCGGACACACACACACACACAATTATAGTAACTACATGAAAACTTCACTGTTGTTGCATGAAATGTCGTTTGTGTTTAGCCTACATCTTCAGTTTCTGTCATGTGAAACAAGAGGCCAAGCCAGCCTGGTGGAGAAGCTGCAGACCATAGACAGGATACAGTGAGCTCCCCAGCAGTCGATTCAGCGGCCGCGGGTTCAACTCCAACCTGCGGCCCTTTGCTGCATGTCGTTCCCTCTCTCTCTTCCCTGTAATGGCTAAGCTGTTCCTTCTAAATGAAGGCCTAAAATGCCCAAAAAATAATCTTAAAAGTATTTGTGCTGAATGGTTCATTGTGTTGAAAACATGCAAATGATGACATCTGCTGGGCAACAGAAAGATTACAACTAAAATGGAACTGAATCAAAAAGCTCTCGCTGCTTTTATTCATGATGTTTAGTATTATTTCACAAACAATGGGACCTCTTGAGGAACTGAATTTAAAACCTGGAGTTCTAGGAACTATCGGGTCAGTTTGCAGGACTGACCATCGCTATGTGGCTGAACCAAAACTTTTTGTTCTTGGTTTATTTCCTTTGAGTCCATAGTTCCTGGAACTTTGTAGTAAAAAAAAAAAAAGAATACCTAAATCTGCAGCTCCCCAATGCTCCCAAATATAAATGCAAGCTTCGATTGAAAAAGGCCTCGACACTCAGTAGTGGGTTAACCACCATAAGGGGCTTTTATTAATAGAAAAACAAAAGAGAAAGGACAGACACTCGTACAATGGCCATGTACAGTAAGTAAAAAGCGTACACCTTCTACAAATATGGATCTTTTTTTTTTAAATATATTTTTGGCTTTGATAATTGACAGGAAAGCAGGGAGAAGGAGGGGACGGCATGCAGAAAAGGGCTGCGGGGTAAGGTTTACAGCCTTTGCATATAGGGGCGCATGCTCTACAAAGTGAGCTACCAAGCACCCCTTTTTCACATTGTTTTAATGTCTGTGATTTTATTTCCTTGTAATTTTGCTTCTGTTGTGAGGGGCATTAGATAGCGGAATGACCTTTCAAAATCCTCGTCCACTTTGAGGCCAAATATGTTTGCAAGAAGACGAGTTGTCACATAAACCATCTGCATCCGGCCGTTGAACTCTCCCTCAAGGTGAGTGTTCGTCTTATCGGACATTTTAATGTCCATTATTTGAATCCTTCCAGTCTGGAGCCTGAATAAAGACAGATTGACATTCACAGTGAAGGATCAGTTGAATAGCTCAATGGTGTCTGCATTAAAGGATTTGTTTGTGAAGCACACATTTAACAACTTATAAATGTAGCTGAGACGACAGCAACATCTGTCTTTTTCAGGGTTATCATTGAAAGTTTTGTCTACGGTTTTAATTTGATGGATATTAAATTAAATGTTTTTTGCGTTGGGTAATCAGTATGTAGTTTCTTTGCTTTTATTGATGAATTAATTGAACTTTGAATTGTCCCGGTCTACTAAGAAACTAAACAAACCTCTGATTTTAGAGGAAAATAAAACATTTTAAACATCAGCTGCTACCTTATAGGTTTTGGAGGATTTGGCTGTTAGAGCGATAAATCTTGCTTCTGTCTTTTTGGGCTTCACGGCTTCAACAGGATCCATCTGAACAAACATAATAACCGTCATGAAGGTAGGGTTGTTATTTTAGGGCCCTTTCACACCCCATTTGGTTTGGTCATTTCCGTTTGATCCGAACGAAAATTACAGGTGTGAACACTCCCTAGACTTTTTCTGACATAAGGTGATGTCTCGGTACGGATCAAACTGAACCAGGGTTAGTTTCTTCTGGCTGGCTGTCATCTGAACCGGAGAAAGGAAAAACAACAGAACAAAAAGAGTACCACATGAGAAGAAATGGGAATGCTGTGTAGGCGGTGACGACGGAGCGTAGAGGATGATGGCGGTACATATGCGAAGGTGACGTAGGTGACAACTACGAGATTTAGGCGACAACGGAAGGTAGGCATCGCCAACGGACGTAGAGGATGACTTGTGGATGTAGGAGATGATGACGGTACGTAGGCGATGGTGACGTAGGGGACAACTACAAGATTAAGACAATGACGACAGAACGTAGGCGGTAAAGTATTCTATACTTTTTTGGGACCTACAGATAGGTTTCTTTGTTATATAAAACTACTGCTTGGAAGCTAAATTATTTGATTCTAGTGAAGATCATACTTTTACTCTTTATCAAACCAGCATTAGTTATAATAAGAGTATAATAATTGTTAGTTTAAATTCTGGCCAATTGTTAAGTTAATCTTGATCACTATAAATGCTTGTACTTTAGATTGATAAAACTCGAACCCAATCGGTGCAGGCAACACGGAGTAGCTGCAGCTCCGTGTACAAGCTTCCACTCAGCTAAAACAGCAGTTGTTCAGGGCAGACTTTAGAGTGCCTTTGTGCCTCTTAACAGACACAAAATGCAATTAAAATGTCTGTGCAACATGAACAGGGCCCTTACATGAAAACAAGATGCGTTTTCAACTCAGACATTGTTTTAATTCACCTACCCTGTCTCGATCCTCTCGATGCACAAAGGCACTAAAGACTGCCGTTTTAGCTCAGTGGAAGCTCAGAGGTAGCTGCAGCTACTCCGTGTTGCCTGCACCGATTGGGGTCGGGGTTTTTTCAATTCGAAAGTACACGCATATTTATAGCGATCAAGTAACGTAACAATTGCCCGGAATTCTCCTTTTAAGGATCCCCATTAGTCATCACCGTAGTGAAAACTATTCTTCCTGGGTTTCCAACACAAGACAAACAAATATTATAAAGCCCCAACATATTATATTAGATTAGAACAATGAAAGCATTATGTTGATGCTAATCTTGACAACACAATTCCTCAACAGAGGGTTTCGTATTAGAAAATTGACACCTCAGGTGAAACAGATGCAGCTACCATGACGTTTTTGGAGATTTCAGATGGTTTCAGGGATGAATCTTGCTTCTCTGTTTTCTTTTTGGGCTTCACGGCTCCAACAGGATCCATCTGAACAAATCAGTCATTTTTACAAGTTAAATAACAGATGAGGTTCTGTTGATTGTCTACGCAACATATTGTTGTAGAGGACGGGATGTAGGGGATAATGACTGGAACGTAGGTATGCCATTTAAAGTTCTTTAGGGCGCTCGCATCATTTAAATGCAAAACCAAATGTAAACAATGTAACCAAAACACGATCTTTGGTTCAATTTTCAATTCAATTTTATTTATAGTATCAAATCATAACGAGTTATCTCGAGACACTTAACAGATAGAGTAGGTCTAGACCACACTCTATAATTTACAAAGACTCAACAATTCTAGTAATTCCCATAAGAGCAAGCATTTAGTGCGACAGTGGTGAGGAAAAACTCCCTTTTAGGCAGAAACCTTGAGTGGTGAGTAAAACTTCCGAGAAACCTCGGCAGACCCAGGCTCTTGGTGGGCGGTTGTCTGCCGGTGTGTTCAGACTTTTAGGTTTGAAAAGGCACTTCAGACTGCATTGGTTTTAGCTCGGTGTACTTTGTGTAAACTGGCAGCTGATCTAAATGAAGTGAAAGGTATTTCCAAACAGGATTCTCCTGATGGGTCTTATGATAAAACATGCGGAAAATGTACTGTGATCAACAACATATATACTCTGGAGACAAGTAGTTATGTTCAAAAGCTCCTGAAAGATACAGTAAGTTGTTTTGGGACCTTCGGGTAAGTTTTCGCTCTTTTATAAAAACGATTTCCAGTGCCAAGAACACTTTTAAAGTGCAAATATTTAATTCCAATGAGCTTTATTAAGTCTAATTAGTCTATATTAAACGATTAGTAATTTCTTTCATATTAATTGATGCTGATGCTTGATGTTTCAGGGATGAATCTGGCTTCTCTGTCTTTCTTTGGGATTCACGGCTTCAGGATCGATCTGAACAAACTACGATTAAAACACTTTTAGAATTCCTGTATATTTTCACAAGTTTAATAACTGATAAGTCTGATCTGTTGATTGTCTACGCAATATATTGTACCATCACTGTAAAGCTCGCTGTTTTATCACCAATCCGCTTATTTCAAAATGCATCTCACCTTCCTTTTTTTCTTATTTGTGCACTGAGCAGAACTCTGCACAACTTTCCCAGCTTGTGCTTTTATGCTAAGTTGACTGATGGTTTTCTTCTGGATACAAAAGGAGAGGGTAAAAAATAAAAAGAATACACATATATATAACTTAATAAACATGTCTGGATACATCTGGTCACACCAGGGTGTAGTATTATTAACCTTTGTCTTTCTCACCTGGTCAGGTTGGCAGTTCTTCAGTAGATCTTAAAAAGAAACAAACATCAGTGTTGTTGCACACCGTCGATGGTTTTAAGGTAAACCTTTTTTAATGCTTTGAATATCAACAGACTGATCTCATGAAATGGCGTATGTATGACAAGCCAATTTGTATACCGTTTGGCCTCGATTGACTAACATCTTGCGGTTGTGTGTGAATTTACGCCATAGCGAGTAGTATAAAAGGGCAAACATCCGCGTAGGGAGGTTGGTCGGGGGCGATAACACACCAAGTGGCGTGTATGTTTACGTCCGCTGTATACAGCGTAGACATACATGCGGATAGGTCAAAATGCATACAGATAACACACTACTTGGCTGGTGTGTATGCAAAGTCATTATATCACGTTGATATCAATGATCTTGAACATAGTTTGCTTGGTGGGATTTGGTTATTACTCATTATGAAGCTCAGTTTAACAGAAGTTCATCTATCAAAGTGATACTTTGTTTGTCATCCAGTCATTAAGTTTGATTTCCTGTAGTTGACCTACCAGCTGCAGGTTTTTGCTTTTTGGCCACTGATCCTGAGTCAGTTGAAAGTTTTCTCATCTCTGAAAAAGACATTAAAAAAGTAAACCAACACACGAATTGAAAACGATTCTCTTATTTAGCATTTTTCAGAAATAAGTGTACAGTGTAGTTTTGTGTTGCCATTTTTTTCAAATATGGGCAGAGTAAATAAAAAAAAAAAAATAAATAAAAAAAATATTGCGGCTGCTACTGACAGTAACACTTGGCTATTTAAAAATATCAGGGTTGTGCAGGATGTCTCGTGTCGAGCTAATGATGATTATTTTAGAGAACTTCACCTTCTAGCATCAGCTCAGCTTGCACTGAACCTCGACCGAGGTGGTACCAAAAAAGTAGCAGGTGTATATTGATTACATACCACTTATCAACTTACCTTTTTTTCCTTGCCGTTGTTTCTTTAGTTTCTCAACAAAGGGCCGCAGCGGCTCCTGGACTGCAGCATCGTGCCTTGGTATATTCTTCATCTCTTTATCAATTACAGAGATGGACCCTTCTGTCCCGTAGTACTGAACGATTAAATAAGGGATTTCTTCTCGGGCCTTGCCAGTCTTCACTCCTTGAGGGATTTTGACCAAATTAAACAGCATTTTCCTGAATTGTGGTTCGGTCAGCTCCTCCAGGATGGAGCTCAGGGCTGTTTTCCACTTTTCCTCTAAAAGCATCAATGACATCTGTAATACAGAGACAAACAAACAAGTTTGCACATTAAAAACAGAAACCTAGCAAAGGGGAAACCCTCAAACGTCACACTAACGGCTTTACCAAATAAAATGTATCATTTATTTATGTTTCCGCCTCAAACAAAACTTCTGTATTTCATTTTAAGTTCTCGTTCCTGCTTTTCCAGTCCGTCCTTTTGAAAGATGAAGAACGAAAAATGCATTATTCTAACATCCCTTTGCCAAAAATCAACCCACATTCATATCTGATTGTACAAGAACAACCCTTAAACACGACAGAGGCATCTTGTTTAATTCCTATCCACATTCTCACTCCTGGGCTGTGCTTCGATTACTCCAGGATTACACTAATATAATTTCTGATGTCTTACTTATACCGCTTAACACTTCATATAATTTAACACTTTACGAAAGGAAACGTTTTTATTATATCCATAAGCATCCATAAGTAAAGCCTGTTTAATTTTCAAATCTCCATATTTTTACTTTTATCGACTATACTTACTGTCAGTTGCACACAAAGCAGTATAGTAACGCACAAAAACAGTGAGCCGTGTGCAGTCCTTATTATCAGCCTCTTCATGGGACAGATAAACAGCTTATAGTGATTCATATCAGTCACCATTGAAATCAGAGTGTAAACAGGCAGAACGTGCTGCTGATCTCCTCTCAGACTCTTCACCTTTTTTCCTTGTTCGGACCACAAGTTTAGATTTAATTTTTCAAGAGAAATTAGCAACAAAGGCAATAAATGAACACTCACTTTGTCGTTTTCTTCAACCACCGACCGTTTTCTCCTTTGAAATAAAAAAGAGGAAGTAAAATGGGCTCTCAGTGGCGCGAAGACACTTTGTCTCAACTTGTTTGTGGCAGAAACCAACTTAAATCATGTTTTATAGCCTGCTCTCCACTCTGCTAAAATATATGTGGATATTTCATCATCAAATTATGTTGATTATAACATCCAGTTTCAAGATTCTCAGCCTGTCTAGTTGGATAATTATGGAAATGTGAATTGTTAGCAAAATAATATCTAAAACTATGAGGTAAATCTGTTTTTTATATTTCGTTTTAAACACAAATATATACAGGTTTGTAGAATGTTAATTTTGAAAAAAAAACTCAAAGTGTGCACTGGTGTAACAGCTTTGGAGAAGGTTGCTTGTCTAATGTATTAAAAAAAAAATTTTTTAAATCTGCGGTCATAGCATTATTAGTTCATTAAAACTCAAACCACGGTTTGGGCTGTAGAGTTACCACTGTGTGCCAGCAGGTCCGTCGCGACAAGGCAAGCAAACCAAGCAATTGCTTGGGGCCCCGAGCTGGCCTGGGGCCCCAAGACAACGACTGGTTAAGAATAAAATGCAACGACAAACTGTGAGCGCCCCTTTGATAGTCAATGCAGTAAAGTGCAATGACACTGTTATCGGGATCCCCCTCAAGGGGGCCCCTCTCCTGATCTCTGCTGCCGGCAAAATACAAAACTTACTTGTCTTGGTGTAATTTTGCAGCAGGTAGGCTAGCAAAAATATGTTTATGTTAGCTAACGTTACCTGTAACCTGTCTGACGGCAAATGCTGCTTGTAACGAACAGTTAGTGCAACTTTTTTTCCGAACAGACGGAATATGGTTACATACTACTGTAATGTTTTTTAACGGGATAAGGAAGACGCAGATCTGTTCCAGAATCACTGGTTATCATATTTAATGACATGACATTGCTATAGCTTTGTAATAGGTTTTGATGAAAGTGGCATAACGTTAACATGCTATACTAACTATTCCACCGTGATAATATTTACCAAATGGGGGTTAGGAAAACCACACAATATATTCCGTGCATCAAACATTAGCTTGGGATGTTTTTAAGCATTAGTAACCCGTAACAACGTGTTAGGAATATCTGGTCCGTCTATCTATGTAATGTTTATAGATGTTTTAAAAATGGTTTCTTAAAAGTTTACAAAAAATGTTTAATCATTACCCGATACCTAATATATTATATGATAGATATAATGTGTGTTACAATAAATTGTTAATTTACAGCAATACTAATAATTAGTAAACATTTAATTATAATTTCATTGTTTGTTAACAGTAAAAAGACTGTTTGCTAACAGTTAAATGACAATTAATTAAAGATTAATTAACTATCAATTTACCATCTATTAATGATTGTTATTATAAAGTGTTACCATCTTTTCTTTCTCCCTCAAGGTGCTTTGCTTACATGTCTCAGCCCTCAGGCTCTTCCTACGGATACCTCCACTGATGAAGGTAGAGTGAATTTCTCTCACTGAGCTGAGCTGTTAATAGTGACCTCTTTCAATATGCTAACAGTGAAATGGTAAAACGTACTTCACAGGTAATTTCAGATTTTTTTTTTCAATTATTTTCCCAGCTACACCATCAACTTCATCCTCAACATCAACAGATGCATCACTTCTCAGTGCTGATGTTTCATCTATAGCACAAGGTACCACCACAAGCTCTATAATTATAGCTGATATCCTGCACAGCCCAGAGTTTAAACTGATAAGTGTGTGCTGTCATATTGTTAGAAAAAAACAGTGCAAATCACTATTGAATTCCCAGCAAACTGTGTAAATACCAGTCACTTTTGCCCATGGACATTTGAGAATTTTCAATATACAGTAGTGCCTGTCAAATTTCTAGGTGCACAGTTTATGCAACAGCAGTTTATGCACTGTAAACCTTATTTTATTTATATAAAGTGTGAGTGAACTTAAACTTTATGGCTATGCTGTGGTTCCTGTTGGCTTTGCGTGCGTGCGGGGGGTTGGGGGGGCCTCCATGTCCATTTTGCTTGGGGCCCCCAAATTCCTTCAAACGGCCCTGTGTGCCAGTATGTTTTAAACAGGAACACCTGCAGAACATTCCTTTTTTACATACTTGAAGCGCCTGTTTAAAGTCAAACGCTTTTGCCAGAAATGGAGAATCCACAACAAACGTGTGCAGCTCGTTGTTGAACTCTGTGTCCAGGTGAGTTTCCTTCATCAGTCGGTATGATCCCTATAATATTAATTGTCACATTCTGGATGCTGTCACTTTGAACCTGCATACACTGACATTAAGGGCATTTTCACACATGCCGCATTTGGTCCGGACTTCGGACTTTTCAGTTTGGTCCGAACCAAAATTTCAGTATGAAAGGTGCCTTTGACCACAGTCCAGATCAAAAGACCAAATTTTGGTCCGATAAAAAGAGGTTGTCGCGCTAACCTGGTGGCGAAATTACGAATCCCACTATGGGAACGCCAAGTCCCGCCCTATGCCTACCTCTGATTGGCTGAGCTAAATGAGGACGACGCACGCTGCCATTCCGCTTATCACGTTGACGCTCCGCGTGTCATTCCGGAAATCACGCTGCCGCGCTCCGCGTCATTCCGCGTATCACGCTGCCGCTTAGCGACCATTGTTAGTGATTTTGAAGAGATGTTTTACCGAAATCAGACTAGTCTACAGGCCGTTGTTTTGCTTTTTATCTTATCTTTGGATAGGTCAAGGATAAAACGCAAGGATAACGTTACGTTCATAATTATAAAAGTCATTCTCTGCACAAATTTGAAATTAACAAATGTGATGATAAACAGTAGTTGATTACAGTAAAGGTAGTACATGAGACCATAGAAACAGTGTCTGATACTGTAAGACAGATCTTCAACAGTGGGTCTGTCACTGCAGGGGGGCCTCCAAATTATTATTAATATGTAAATTTTTTTTAGAAAATTAAAATGTCTTAACAACAATCCAACATAGGCCTATTATCAGCAAATAAAAATCCCCTCTGCTTACTGGCCTATCAGGGTAAGGTCGTCATTAAGGTAGCCATCCACAAATACAGTTAATAGTCAATTTTATTTATTTAATAAGGATTCACTGTGCCACAGGTATGTTTAACATTAAAAGATGATATATAAAATCATGCCAACAATTCTATGCAAAATAAGGTGTGTATAAAGGTTTTAGGACACTTTTGTAGGCCCAGTTCAGAACATTTGTATGTGTACATAAAACAGCACTTAAACAGTGTCCAGCCAGGTGTGTGCACCTAGTGGGTTTTCCCCAGGGAGGTGTTCTCCTGCACACAATGGGACAGGCTGTGTGGCACAGCTTTTGCTCTTCTGTGCTTTGTGTATGGGTGGTCTTTCCTGGAGCTCTTTGGAGGTCTGCCAGCTCTGAGAGCTCTTCTTCCCCCCAAAGCTGCCTTTCGGCGCGACACCGCTGTTGGTTGCACACCAATCTTAGTGGTTGTTTGCAGGAATCCCCTTGGTGTAACACGGATCCTAGCAGGCACACAGCTGGGTTTTCCATAGGAGAACAAAGATGACTGGACAGCACTGTCAGTTTTCATTTTTTTTAAATGGTCAACAAATGACTGGAGAGGTGCCTCGAATGTTGTGTCCTGTAGTAGTTTCTTTTTGAGTATCCCAAAAATGCCATCCAGCTCCCTCTCCAAAGACTCTGTCCCTGTGCCTGGACAGATTGAACAGCAATTGAATTGACTCTTCTGTCTAGTGTTGGTGGCAAGTGAAACAATTGGATCAATCTGAAAATTGTGATAAGTATACTTACTTGGGCCAGCTGATGTGTCGACAGCCTCCACTTCACTGGACTGGTGGTCATCTGTGATAAAGAAAATGAGCAAATTGTCAAGTTGTCAGCTTTGTTTTTCACTGTGATTGTCTTTAGGCATTCTACCGCTATACTTTAGTCTTATGGAATACACTTTCATCATGGGCTTGACATTTGTTTTGTGGTTTATGCGCCAATTTATTTTCTTTAGTTTTCTTTAAAGCCAGTTTCACCTGAGATGATCTTCGGTGCTGGAGCAGGAGATTCTCCATCACCGCACTCTTCTTTTTGGAGAAAAAACACAACATTATCCATCTTGAATAAAAATGTACTACTCTGTGAAGTTTCAACATTCTCAGACTGAAAGAACTTCGTAGTGGTGGGGGGACTTTGTACTATAGTTTAGATTCTCTGCCCGAGCCCAACCCGAGCCGGCCGTTATTTTCCACCACTATCCTCGGCCCTTGATCAAGCATTTGTTTTTTTGTTTTTTTATCATTAGGATACTTTATTAGCCTAATTGGGTGAGGAGAAAGCTATGCCATAATCACAAATATTATCTATAATTGGACGCACCCTTTTCTACAGTATTAAAAAAGTGTCTGGTTGAAATCGGGCTCGAGCTCATAATTACAGTTAATGTGTCGGGCCGGGCTCGGACACAACGTGCACAGGCTTGATTTTTTTGGGCCCGATCTAAGCACTACTTGTACTCACCCAACACTGACTTTGGCTCCACAGGCTGTTCATAAATCAAGCTTTCAAACCAGTCATCTGGAGTGGTCCCTCCTGTGTGAACGAACACACACACACACACATCAGACTGTAGTCCACATCCCATCATGAAGAACAACCACAAGTCACTTACCTGACGCAATTTCATAGAAGAGCTTCCTGAGATGAGGTGTGCTTGTTAGTGGGAGTGTCTCACTCACACCAAATGTTTGCACCACTGCACTTTGGTGCTTGCAGGGTGCGCCCGTCTTGCCAACAGGGCAAGTGCAGCAACTCGGTCCTGTATTGACGTGGTACCAGCCACCAGTTGATGCACTGGGCACCGTAAAATTGACTTCATCCTCCTATATTTTAATAGTAAGGAGGACAAAAAATATATATTGAAATAACAATATTTGTAACTGTATGATATATGTATGCAGACATACACATATATACATATAGGAGCCATGTATATTATGTTAGTTTATGGTTTAGTTTTCACCCATTACGTAACGTAGGACGTCATGGGGGTTTGTCTCACAATAATCAGTCTAAATACACATCGACACATGTATGGTGGAGGATACAGAGGGGGTGAGCTTGGGTTTTCACATTTTCTGTTGACAGCAAGTTTCTCCACATCAACATTTACCTTTTTGCAGTATTTTTCAGGCAACTGGATTCTGTTTATTAATGTTTTTTTTTTCAAACTTTCAAATTAACAATAAATCCTTGAAAGCATATCTCAAAGTGGATCTGAATTATTCAAACACCTCTCGGTGGCTTATGGAGGTTGCAAAGAAGTCACTACAATACACTTACCCGGACAATTTTCTGGCAGTCCACATCATCACACTTGGGAGCTGTAAGGTTTTTCACCCGGTTGTTGGTGAAATCAGTGAGGCGGCGGATGTAGTAAGCCTCAAACCGAGTGGTTATGAAGTCCACCAGCTGGGTCAGGTTGAATGCCTTCAGCCTGTGAAGGACCTTGTCTTTGACAATCTTCATGGCACTTTCAACATAGTTGTTGGTGTTGTTGCCTCGGGTTAGCAAATGGACCCGCAAGCACAGAGCCCAGTCCTGCCGCCTCCCATACACCTCCAGCAAGTGTTTCATAAAGTTCTGGTGTTTGGATGCCAGGGGATCTGCAGACAGCATGGCGTAGGCCGCAGACAGCTCTTCCGCTGTTCTGGCATACACAAGACCTCTGAATCCATTTAGCAGCTGTGGGCGTTCTTCTTTTTTTCGTAAATCAAATTTTTTATGAAGGGAAAGAAATCGCCCAGCTCTAGTTAACACACAGCCATTAATGTCTAAACCGCTGGCAACAAAAGTCAGTACACCCCTATGTTAAATTCCCATAGGCAGCAGGCCATTCCTTGGCCTTTGGAATTAGATTAGATTGGCATTAATGGCTGTGTGTTGACTTATTTTGAGGGGACAGCACATTTACACTGTTATACCAGCTGTACACTTAATACTTTACACTGTTATACAAGCTGTACACTTAATACTTTACACTGTTATACAAGCTGTACTTTACACTGTTATACAAGCTGTACACTTAATACTTTACACTGTTATACAAGCTGTACACTTAATACTTTACACTGTTATACAAGCTGTACACTTAATACTTTACACTGTTATACAAGCTGTACACTTAATACTTTACACTGTTATACAAGCTGTACACTTAATACTTTACACTGTTATACAAGCTGTACTTTACACTGTTATACAAGCTGTACACTTAATACTTTACACTGTTATACAAGCTGTACACTTAATACTTTACACTGTTATACAAGCTGTACACTTCATACTTTACACTGTTATACAAGCTGTACACTTAATACTTTACACTGTTATACAAGCTGTACACTTAATACTTTACACTGTTATACAAGCTGTACACTTCATACTTTACACTGTTATACACGCTGTACACTTAATACTTTACACTGTTATACAAGCTGTACACTTAATACTTTACATTGTAGCAAAGTGTAATTTCTTCAGTGTTGCCCCACTAAAAGATATAATGAAATATTTACTAAAATGTGAGGGGTGTACTCACTTTTGTGAGATACTATATATTCATGCTGTATTTCAGACAAAAACACATATTGAATAACTTCTCATTGTACCTCTCCCTGTACACTACCCTTCCACTTCCAAAAGCTATGCTCCACTTACTCTATACACACTGAATCGCCCTGACGCTGGATACGTTCTGGCTGTCCTCCATGTTAAAGTGGAGGAATTCTGAAACTCCTCAAGCCATTTCTCCACCTCCTCTTTAGTGGAGAGCTGTACTTTTAAATGGGCTCGAAACTCATCCTCCTTGACACACAGCAGATGTGTGTATCCAGATGGTAAGAGTTTCTGTCATCCAAAATGTCAATGTTAGTAAACAACAAGAGAGTTTGACCCATTCACGGTTCATGTCACAGAAAAAACGTGTGCACATGTCAGTTTAGTCAGTTTAAAATTGACTGAATTGGTGTGTGCACCCAACCTAAACTCTAGATGATCACAAACATTGAAGGGGTCTATACAGCAAATATGATCATTTGTTTTTAAATCGTAGTCTTATCCATGTATTGCACCTAACCTCCAGCTCCTCCAACTGTTGCAAGTTGCCAGGTGTCTGGCAAATATGGCACCATTTAATACTAGCAGCCATCACGGCTAAAAACAAACAAGAAGATATCTTGAAATGTAAAACCATTAGAAAACAAAGATAGTGTTAGTGTCGCAGTTCATCACAACAGTAAAAAGAAAATCAACTCCAATTCAAACAAAGACTTTTCATGCCTTACCTATCCAAGTGCAGTTTCACTCATAACAGTCTCTATGGGACAGGAAGTACAGGGTAAATACAGTATACACACTAATGAAACAACCAAAACTCTAAACTACATA
>CM042439.1:31110146-31235146 GCA_023631565.1 Gymnocephalus cernua | reverse complement strand
AGAGGAAGGAAATGGAAAATACATGCATTCGGCGGAAATTGCTGCGGCACCGGAGCAATCTGGGAGTGGAACGTCAAAGATATAGACTAGTAAAACAGAGACGTCCCTGCAGCTACCTTGGAGGTTTTGGAAGATTTGACTGGTTTCAAGTCCACATCTTTATTCTCTGTCTTCAGTTCAGTCGTTACGGCTCTAACAGAATCCATCTGAAGAAACCACAAGATTAAAACACTATTAGACAGAAGTCCTCTCATTTTGGGTGTTTATGTGCGACTAGAATTCATATCAGGACGATTGTTATTATTTATAAACACCAAAAACAAAGGTAGGCTAAGTTTGGAGAGAGTGTGATCAGATTGTTTTGTGACGGTTACAGAAATAAATTATCAGTACAAACACTGAGTAGATCATCTGTGATGTTCTTCAGTCTCCTTAACATTCATTCACAGACTGTTGTTTTCTTATATACTGTAAATTAGATGCATCTCGATCTCTGCCATCGTCGATTAATCTGTAACTAAACCTAACTAAACACAGTTAGGTGGACTTCCGTACAGCGATGTCAGTACTCAAAATAAACCATGTTCACCTTCTACAGATATGTCTCATTCACCTTTTTAATCTCTGTAATTTTTTTTCCTTGAAGTTTTGCTTCTGCTGTGAGCGGCATTTGAGAGCAGAATCTTCTTTCAAAATCATCGTCCACTTCGAGGCCAAATGCGCTTGCCAGAAGTCGAGTTGTCACAAACACATTCCGCTTCCTGCCGTTGAACTCTACCACCAGGTGAGTGTTTGTCTTATTGGACTTTTTAATTCCCAGTATTTGAATCCTTCCAGTCTGGACAGCAGCACTTTGAACCTAAATAAAGACAGATTGACATTCATAGTGAAGGTTTGGGACGAGCTGAAAAGTACAATACAAAAATCAAAATCAATAAAGTAGTTATGGAATTCAGTGCTTCCCAAAGTTCCCAAAGAACAGAGATGTCCCTGCTGCTACCTTGAAGGTTTTGGAGGGTGCAGCTAGTTTCAGGGATGAATCTTGCTCTTCTGACTTCTGTTCAGGCTTCACATCTCCAACAGGATCCATCTGGACAAACCACAAGATTAAACACTATTAGAAATAATTTCTGTAATTCATTGTCAGAAGTTTACAAACAAGTTTTTCAAAAGTTGTTTAAGCTCCTCTCCACTGAAATGTGCGATGACACCACTCTAGCTGTTCCAGTAGACACAAATGTATAATTCTAGCCCCATTTAAAAAAAAAAAAGAAAAAAAAAAAAGACAGGACAGTAGAACAAGGGTCATGCAGCCAACCATGGGTAGTTACTGGGAGTAACCCATCTCTGGAAAAGACACAAAAGAACACTTACAATAAGAGCACCGCCCTAACTAAACCAATAGGTGGGCAAAAATCTATTAAAAATAAAACATTTTATAAGCTTCAGAGACGGTTGAATATGTGAAAAAGTTTGAATGGGACTTAAAAGTTGAATAATACCTAGAATGTACGTAATATTTGTAACATTTTGAAGTTGGAATGAAGTTTCTAGCTGAAATTATGACTAAGGAGATAAAGTGAGAATGTTTCAGTTTTGAACATTTTCTTCATTCATTTAAATGGGGAAAATTGCCCGGAAAACTTTGAATATTTCGGAAATTATGAAAGTCATGAAAAGTCGGAAAGTCCTAATTGAGCTGAATGTTTTGATGTTCGACTAAAGTTGCTATGTTAAAACATTTGGAATTAGTAAGGTGCCAAAAAAGTGACAGAAATAGCAAAAAGAAATTCCATTAGAAGAACATAGATTCATTCACAGACGATTGTGTATTCTTTTGTATATAATTGCATCTCAAACGTTGCCATCATAGTTTAATCCGTCATTGGCCTAACTTTCTTAACAAAACTTAAAATGAAAGCACCACATTTACTAAACACAGTTAGGTGGACTTCCAATACAGCAACGACAGTACACCGCATTCGCCTTCTAAAAATACGTCTTTTTCACCTTTTTAATGTCTTTTATTTTTTTTCCTTGAAGTTTTGCTTCTGCTGTGAGCGGCATTTGATAGCGGAGTTGCCTTTCAAAATCATCGTCCACTTTGAGGCCAAATGTGTTTGCCAGAAGTCGAGTTGTCACAAACACATTCCGCTTTCGCTTGTTGAACTCTACCACCAGGTGAGTGTTTGTCTTATTGGACATTTTAATGTCCATTATTTGAATCCTCCCAGTCTGGACAGCAGCACTTGGAGCCTGAATAAAGACAGATTGACATTCATAGTAAAGGTTTGAGAGGAGCTTAAAAGTATACAGTGTACAAGAATCTCTGATAAAGTAGTTGTATAGTTCAGTGGTTCCCAAAGTTTCTGCATTACGCTGGGTTTCCACAATAACAGCAGACCGGAGCGATTCAATTCATTCCCTATGAGAACAGCGGTGTGAGCGAATTCCGCTGACGGCGACGAAAGTGCCCGGATGTTCACCGCTCTCCCCGCTCTGCCAAAGTTGACTCGGGGAGAGGGCAGACTTGCGAACGTGCCTCCAATATATCCTGCCGTGTATACGCACATGCTATACGTGCACATTAAAAGATCGTGGTGATTTCCCTATAGCTTTCTTTATGATACGTCTTTGTATAACTACATGGGGGCTAACAGCTAGCTTGGCAGAGGGTTGTCGAGGCAGTTGGTATACCTGGGTGAGTTTTTATATATATTTGTTTTAGTAGTAGTAGCATTGTTGTTACGCTAGCATTGTAGCAATGACAGCTGGCTTGTTGCTAGTAATATAAAGTTAATCAAACTTAACGGCAAAGTGTGTGCCAGGAGTAGAAAACTTACCAAACAGTTGTGTTAGGCCAGATATAAACTGATAGAAAACGTATATCAACACCAACAACTAATTGTCTGCAAAACGTGTACACCGTCGGCGTCATGTTGTGGTGTTGTGCCTGTGGAAACCCAGCGTAGAAGATTTATCTCTGTTTGTGAACCACACAATATTTAACAGCTTATAATCTAGGCAGACGAGTAACGTAATTGTCCTTAATAGGTTTATTATGGAATGTTTGATTATGTCTATGGTTTTATTTTATGGATATTTCAAATGCTTTTGCAATGGATGATTAGGAAGTAGTTTAACCTTGAATTGTCCCATTCTGCTTATAAACCTAACAACAAACAAACCGCTGACTTGATATGAAGGTCAAACACATTTTAAACAGATGTTAGCATCAGTAGAACAGAGTTGTCTCTTACTACCTTGAAGGTTTTTATGGATTCAACTGGTTTCAGGGACAAATCTTGCTCCTCTGTCTTCTTTTCAGTCTCCACGGCTCCAACACGATCCATCTGGACAAACCACAAGATAAAAACACCATTACAAAGAATTCCTCTTGTTCATTTTCATTAATTTCATTTCATAATGATCTGTTGAGTGTCTATGAAACATCTTGTCGTAGAGGATGGGATATAGGGACTGACGACAGGATGTAGGTGATGATGTCATGTAGACTTCTCAAGTGCACTCGTGTCATTTGAATGCGAATGGTCCTGTGACCAACAACATACAGTATATCTATTTATACTTAAAGACCATGCGATGCGATTGAAAACTCCTAAAAAGTACAGTAAGTTGTTTTGGGATCTTCAAGTAAGTTTCTTTTTTCCATAAATCTACTATTTCCAGTGCCAAAAATACTTTGAAGTGCAGAAATTTAATTCCAATACTATACAATTTGAGCATGTTCTAAATGTCTAGTTGACCAATCGGATTGTCTGGTCGGATCTACTTGTTTTATAATTAGTCTAATTAAACTATTGCAAATTTCTTTTTACATTAATTGATGCTGAAGCTGATGCTTGATGCTTCAGGGATGAATCTTGCTTCTCTGTCTTCTTTTTGGGCTTTGCGGCTTTAACAGGATCCGTCTGAACAAAGCACAAGATTAAAACACTTAATATACTGTAGAATGAATTCCTCTAGTTCATTTTTAATAGTTTAATAACAGATAAGTCTGATCTGTTGATTGTCTACACAACATATTGTACTGTCACTGTAAAGCCCCTGACACACCAACACACCAGTCTCCCCGAGTTGGTCAAAAAAGTGCCTCGGAACACACCGAAGTGACGCCGACTTGAGCGTACGTTCTGTGCGTGCGCAAGGTGTAATACGTCTCCAGAACAGCAGGCAGCGCTATCTGTATTGTCGCCCAAAAAATTAAAACCAGAAATGATGGACGCGTCATGTGGGTCTGGCTTGGCATAATGGCGGCTTGTTCGGAATACAATCTCATATTTTACGAAAACAGTTCACCGAAAATATTTTCTCCTCTGACGGATGACAGCACGGAACACACTAAACAGACTTGAGTCACTGACCTCGCCAGACGGCCGATTATCGGGTTGGTGTGTCAGGGCCTTTAAGCTCGCTGTTTGAGCTTTTGGGCCAAGTTGACTGATGGTTAAATGTGTGCACAGCACCAGGGTGTAGTATTATTAACCCTTGTCTTTCTCACCTGGTCAGGTTGGCAGTTCTTCAGTTGATCTTAAAAAGAAGAAACAAATATCAGTGTTGTTGCACACCGTCGATGGTTTTAAGGTAAACCTTTTTTATGTTTTGATTATCAATAATCTTGAACATGGTTTGCTTGGTGGAATTTGGTTATTACTCATTATGAAGCTCATCAGTTTAACAAACGTTTATCAGAGATACATCTGCCTATCTATCAAAGTGATACTTTATGTTAGTCACCCAGTCATAATGTTTGATTTCCTTTAGTTGACCTACCAGCTGCAAGTTTTTGCTTTTTGGCCACTGATCCGAAGTCAGTTGAAAGTTTTCTTGTCGTCCCTGAAAAGGACATTCAAAAGGTAAATAAACACAAATTTAAATGGTTCTCTCATTAAGCGTTTTTCAGAAATGGAGTGTTTTATATTTCTGCCTTTTTAGTTCAGTTTTTTTTATGTATCATATACTGCATGTATCCCATGGGCCCACCACCTGTGGGAGGAACCGCTGGGGTGCGCTGCCACACGGGTGGTGGTGAAGGTCAGGGTCCTCGTTGGACCAGACACGGGCAGCAGAGGCTGGCTCTGGGGATGTGGAATGTCACCTCTCTGTGGGGAAAGGAGCAGGAACTTGTGTGGGAGGTGGAGCGTTACCAGTTGGATCTGGTGGGGCGTACCTCTACGCACAGTCTTGGTTCTGGAACCATTCTCCTGGATAGGGGCTGGACTCTTTTCTTCTCCAGAGTTGCCCAGCGTGTGAGGCGCCGGCAGGTGTGGGGATACTCACAAGCCCCCAGCTGAGCGCCACTACGTTGGAGTTTACCCCGGTGGACGAGAGGGTCGCTACGCCTGCAGGTTATTGGGGGGGGGGGGGGGGGGGGGGGGGGGGACTCTGACTGTTGTTGTGCATATGCACCAAACAAGAGTTTTGGCGTTCTTGGAGACCCTGAATGGAGTCCTGTATTGGGCTCCGGTGGGGGACTCCATAGTTCTGCTGGGGGACTTCAATGCGCACGTGGGCAATGATGGAGACACATGGAGAGGTGTGATTGGGAGGAACGGCCTCCCTGATCTAAACCAGAGTGGTTGTCTGTTATTGGATTTCTGTGCTAGTCATGGATTGTCTATAACAAACATCATGTTCAAACATAGGGATGCTCATAAGTGTACTTGGTACCAGAGCACCCTAGGTCGAAGGTCAATGATCGATTTTATAATCGTTTCATCTGATCTGAGGCCGTATGTTTTGGACACTCGGGTGAAGAGAGGGGCGGAGCTGTCAACCGATCACCATCTGGTGGTGAGTTGGGTGAGGGAGTGGGGGAAGACTCTGGACAGACCTGGTAAACCCAAACGGGTAGTGCGGGTAAATTGGGAACGTCTGGAGGAGGTCCCTGTCCGACAGACTTTCAACTCACACCACCGGCGGAGCTTTTCGTGCATCCCTTTGGAGGCTGGGGGCATTGAACCTGAGTGGACAATGTTCAAAGTTTCCATTGCTGAAGCTGTGGCGGGGAGCTGGGGTCTTAGGTGCCTCAAGGGGTGGTAACCCACGAACACCGTGGTGAACACCTGTGGTCAGGGAAGCCATCCGACTGAAGGAGTCTTTCCGGGATATGTTATCCCAGAGGACTCCGGAGGCAGTTGCAAGGTACCGATGGGCTGCAGCCTCTGTCGTGAAAGAGGCAAAGCAGCGGGTGTGGGAGAAGTTCAGAGAAGACATGGAGAAGGACTTTCGGTCGGCACCAAGGCGCTTCTGGAAAACCCTTCGCCACCTCAGAAGGGGGAAGCGGAGAACCATCCAAGCTGTGTACAGTAAGGATGGGACGTTGTTGACCTCAACTGAGGAGGTAATGCGTATCCAGCTAATACGCCCTCTATGTTAGAGGCAGAGCTGGAGGATGATGGGGGATTGTCGTCAATCTCCCTGGTGGAAGTAGTAGAAGCTGAAGTAGTCAAACAACTCCACAGTGGCAAAGCCCCAGGGATTGATGAGATCCGTCCAGAAATGCTGAAAGCTCTGGGTGTGGAGGGGCTGTCTTGGTTGACACGCCTTTTCAACATTGCGTGGAAGTCTGGGACAGTGCCTAAGGAGTGGCAGATCGGGGTGGTGGTTCCCCTGTTCGAAAAGGGGGACCAGAGGGTGTGTGCCAATTACAGGGGTATCACACTTCTCAGCCTCCCTAAAGTCTACTCCAAGGTGCTGGAAAGGAGGGTTTGGCCGATAGTCGAACCTCAGGTTGAAGAGGAACAATGCGGATCCTGTCCTCGTCATGGAACAACGGATTAGATCTTCACTCTCGCAAGGATCCTGGAGGGAGCCTAGGAGTATGCCCATCCAGTCTACATATTTATGGACAGGATATCGAGGCGTAGTCGGTGGGCTGAGGATCTCATCGCTGCTCTTTGCAGATGATGTGGCCCTGATGGCATCATCGGCCTGTGACCTTCAGCACTCACTGGATTGGTTTGCAGCCGAGTGTGAAGCGGCTGGGATGAGGATCAGCACTTCTAAATCTGAGGCCATGGTTCTCAGCAGAAAACCGATGGAGTGCCTTCTCCAGGTAGGGAATGAGTCCTTGCCCCAAAAGGAGTTTAAATACCTTGGGGTCTTGTTTGCGAGTGAGGGGACAATGGAGTGGGAGATTGGTCAGAGAATCGGCGCAGCGGGGCGTTATTACATTCAATTTATCACACCGTTGTGACGAAAAGAGAGCTGAGCCAGAAGACAAAGGTCTCGATCTACCGGTCAGTTTTCGTTGGGTTTCCTGAGGAGGGTGGCTGGCATTCGCTTAGAGATAGGGTGAAAAGCTCAGTCATCCGTGAGGAGCTCGGAGTAGAGCCGCTGATCCTTTGTGTCAAAAGGAGCCAGTTGAGGTGGTTCGGGCATCTGGTAAGGATGCCCCCTGGGCGCCTCCCTAGGGAGGTGGTCCAGGCACGTCCAGCTGGGAGGAGACCTCAGGGAAGACCCAGGACTATGTGGAGGGATTATATCTGCATTCTGGCCTGGGTATACTGTGTGTGTGTGTATATATATATATATATATATATATATATATTGTGTGTATCTATCTATCTATGTATATATATATATATAAAATTAGCAGGTATATATTGATTAACACCCTTAATCTTATCAACTCACCTTTCTTTCCCTGGCGTTGTTCCTTTAGTTTCTCCACAAAGGGGCGCAGTGGCACCTGGACTGCTGCATCATTCCTTGGTACATTCTTCATTTCTTTATCAATTACAGAGATGGACCCTTCTGTCCCGTAGTACTGAACGATTAAATAAGGGATTTCTTCTCGGGCCTTGCCAGTCTTCACTCCTTGAGGGATTTTGACCAAATTAAACAGCATTTTCCTGAATTGTGGTTCGGTCAGCTCCTCCAGGATGGAGCTCAGGGCTGTTTTCCACTTTTCCTCTAAAAGCATCAATGACATCTGCAACACACAGAGAGACAAATGAACAACAACAAAAAGTTTTGCAAATTAAAAACAGAAGCCTAGCAAAGAGGAAACAACTCAAACATCACATTGACTGCTTTACCAGATTAAATATGTATTTATTCATATTTCCGCCTCAAAGAGAACTTCTGTAGGCCTATTTAACTGTATGTTCTTGTCGTTTGTTCTTTTCCAATCTGAAGATATAAATATAGTTTTGACAAACACTTATCATTACTGATTATTCTTCTCAATACAGCTTTTAATCGACGATAGAAAAAAAAAAACGATTCACTCCTTCCAGTCCACACTGAGCTACTAAAACAGCCAACATGTGGAGTCTCATGTTTTAATGTCTTTGTTCATCATCTGTGATTTTCACACAAAAATTCCAGTATCCATTTTAAATTTTGTTGTGAGAGCGGCAGGATGCAATTTTTTGGCAGGTTTAAGAAAGGTGTGTGTGCATCGTTTGGCAGAAATTAGTTTATTTTTGCTGGCTGGGAGGTGGATGCAAATTGGCCACAGGTCTGCAAAACTCAGCACAACAGAAACTGTTACTGAATGTAGAGAAAAAGAAAAATCAAAGGCACTCTTCTTCAAAGTGATTTAAAAAGCCTTTGTTTTAATGGCTATTTCATGCTAGAAAATTTAAAAGACATTGGGAGAAGCAACCCGTGCGTAGCGGCACAGACAGCCTTCTTCAGGGTGTGCTTCCCAGACCAACAATTTCCCCCTTTGTGTATGCTAATTGGAAACACTGGGTGACATGGGGAGTTACAACATGAAAACATGCCAAAACAATCCACTAGGTGGCTGGCTGTAAATGTTCACATACAAAATAACAAAAAATGTAATGTATTTCTCCTTTAAAAAGGTATTTCAACAGGTAAAAAGTCCTGTGTGGACTATAATCTGTCAGATATGAACACTATTCATTAAATCAGGTAATTTAGAGGCAGAAAAAAACCTTTCAGACACAAAGTAGAAGCTGCCATCACTTTAAGGCAAGTGGAAAAAGGACTGGATTGATTATAATCTTGGGCGCAGGGCGCTCACACAGACGGCAATTACTTGCACAACAGCGGTTATATTGTAGGCGGTTAGTCCTTTTCTTTCAACACGTGGTAACTTTAAGGTGACCCGTCACAGGTGTTGGCATGGTTAGCACTTCAAGCACTGACTTGAAATGTGAGAAACGTTTTGGTTAGTTCTGTGATTTGCTTTGTCTGTAGTCTACCGTGTGGTTATCCTGAAATGCTTTGAGAAGAATGAGAATAATAAACGTTTGTGGGAGCAGCCATAAGTAGAGCCTGTTTAAATCTCCATATTCTGACTTCTTGACAAACTACAACTTGCTGTCGGTTGATTAATGTACACAAAGCAGTAGAGTAACGCACAAAAACAGTGAGCCGTGTGCAGTCCTTATTATCAGCCTCTTCATGGGACAGAGAAACAGCTTATAGTGATTCATATCAGTCACCATTGAAATCAGAGTGTAAACAGGCAGAACGTGCTGCTGATCTCCTCTCAGACTCTTCACCTTTTTTCCTTGTTCGGACCACAAGTTTAGATCGGTAGAAAGATTCATATTTTAAAAGACACTAGCAACAAAGTCAATGAATGAATACTCACTTTGTTCTTCTCTTCAACCACCAACCGTTTTGTTCTTTGAAATTAGAGGAAGTGAAATGGACTCTCAGTGGAACAAAAACACTTAGTCTGAACTTGTTTGTGGTAGAAACCAACTTAAATCATGTTTTATAGCCTGCTCTCCACTCTGCTGAAATATATGAGGATATTTCATCATCAAACCTTTTTATTTTGACTGTTAATCCTCATAACATCCTGTTTCAGACTCACAGTTCCCCCCCTCCAGTTACAATGGTATGGCCCACAAACAAAGCCGTACTTTCACTTCCATGTTGTGTGAACAGAGGAAAAAAACTACAGTATGTTTTCTTGCGTGCTGATAATTGGGAAGCAAGCTGATGCAGGTTCCAACATCGACACAGTTTGCAGTTTATCCTAAGAAAGATCTAAGTACATTTACTCAAGTACTGTAGGCTACTTACAGTTTTGAGGTATTTCTACTTTACTTGTGTTATGTCCTATGTCTGGTAGAGGAGAACTAACAATTAGATAAACCTGGGAAGGGGAAACAAGAGACAAGTGGAAGCAGTTAAAGGATAAATCAAATGTTCAAATCTTTTGCTCAACCAAGGAACACAAACCACTGAAAGAGATCCCAATAAAAACCAAAGATGAATATTTATAACAAAAGTAAATTTAAGATCTACTTTTTTAACAAACAAAAGACTCCGTTCACACAACCAAAAATTCTGCTACTTTATACTTCTACTTGAAAAATATAATTAACAAAAAAATCAGGTTGTATTATAGATTAAAACAGAACTTTATTGATTGGATTAGAATCAGAATATATAGTAAAAATTAGTTTACAAGCTAAACCATTAAAGTGTTGAACACATTGAATAAACTAATTTTCTTTGCTGTTTATTTCAAGATCAAGCTTTGAGAACTAAGATTCTCTAATCACAGTAAACATTCAATTGATCTTTCTTTGCTGAATTCAATGTACTTCTATACTTAACAGTTACATATATGATAATACAAAACATTTGTACATACAGTAACTCAGCACTGACACTGAGAATTTTCAACCCGTTCTCACGCCAATAGTCCCGACCAAGCGTGTTTAGATCTGACGGTAGCATGGAACAGAAAGTAAACTTGACAGACCACTTTTTGTTAAGAAATACATCATGGGTCTCATTACAATAACTTTTTTTTATCTTAATGCATAGACATACATAGAAATCACATAGAAATGTCCCAAACAATACACATTTGGGTCACTATATTTTGACCAACAGATTCTTTGAAAAAAACAAACAAAAAAACAGATCAGCGGTCATAAAGTTATTAGATTTTTTAAACTCAAATATCGATTTTGCTGTTGTGTTATCACAGTGTGCCAGTATGTTTTAAACATTCCTGAACAAGTTATTCTCACATCTTCTAAGCGGCTGTAATTTTAGTGATTTTATTTCCTTGAATTTCTGCTGTTGCTGAGATTGGCATTTTATCGAGGAGACTTTTTTTGAAGTCTCCCTTTAAGTTAAACGTCTTTTCCAAAAGTCGAGAAGCCACAACAAATGTTTGCATCTCGTTGTTGAAGTTTGCCTCTAGTTGAGTCTCCCTCTGAGTGGCTTTTGTGATCGCTATAATCTCAATTCTCCCATTCTGGATGCCGACACTTTGAACCTGCAGACAGATTGACAGTTAACAGTCAAGGTTTAAGACATTCTGGAAAATTTAAAACCATTTAGTAAAAGTGTTTAACAGCTTATAAACTAAGCAGGAGGATGTAATGTTGTTATTAGATGTGATCACTCCACAGACTTAAAACAAACAGGCTGACTTTTTACTTTCTGAAAGTAGAGCGAGGAGATCAGTGCAGGTACCTTTTCAATTCTGGTGTTTCCAGTTGAGTTCAGCGATACGGTTCCACAGTACTCATTGGTCTTCATGTTGGTAACCTTAACGACATCTCCAACTGATAATTCTTTGCATTGCTCGGTGGCTTCCCTCCACATAACGATCTTGATGGAATCGGTGTCGTCTTTAAGTTGAAAATGTTGCTTCTTTGTCAACTTCCGTTGGTTCTGCACCTTAGTCTTTTTGACAGGATTAATCTGAACAAATTAATGGCACAGGATGAAAGAACATAAAAAGGAAGCCCAGAAATGACATTGAGCGTTACACAAAGTTAAATAGAACAGTCTTAAACTTTTGTCATTTTGGTACGAGGATGTGGAATTGGAATTTGGAGCTATTTATCATGATCCGTTTTCTTTTCATTCAAATCTGATATAGATTGAACAGATTGATATTCATCTTATGTTACTTAACCCAAGGTTTCAGTTCCACCTCTAATTTCTTTAAATTGAATGTTTAAGGACATCATTTTTCATCTAAAACCGTCGTCTGCCTTTTTTCAGCCGATCGGATACGTGGGTGAGCGGAATCCATCTGATCCATTCAGCTAAAAGCAAATTAGTGAACAAAAAATAAAATGGTAGTAAGGAAAGCAAGCAAACGACTATTGAGAGTTCACACAGAAGGCTTTCTTTAATTTTTCAACCTCATCTGATTATTCCAATACACATTGAGCTGTCAAAACTGGCCAAAATATAAATCCAGTTTCCCCTTTTGAACGACAAGATTACCACCGCCTGCTGGCATGGAGAGTTATTTTTTTAAGCAGGCACAGAACGTATGTGGTAGTTGACCATCAGGTCAAGTGAAACTTTTTGAAGACACAGGACGTGAGGCGACGCCACAGCCGGTCTTTATCGTCACTAGTTCTTTGCTTTCTGTTTGGTGTGTCAGGGCCTTAAGCTACATATATACATTGATATTGCTCCTTAAATTAGAGTACAACAAAAATATAGATTTAATTTTTTTTTTAAATGCAGAAACCAAAGGGTTACCAAACTCTTATGACAGTATGTAGACATGCAAGTAAGTGCAGTTTAAACTCACCTCAGTAACTTCTCCTTCAACAGTCACTTCTGTCTTGTCAGCCAATGATTTGGCTTCTTTAATGGAGTAAATTGGACTTTCTGGATGAATTATCTTCCGAGCTTCCATCTCATGGTCCTCTGGGACGTCAACAGAGCTCGTCTCTGCCACTGTGCTTGACTCGGTAACCTTAACAACATACTCATCCATTATTAGCTTTCTGAACAAGTAGGAGCTCTGCTCCTTAATTTGTTGGAAGCGTGTTTTTCCATATACCATCACTTTAATGCTGGCTTTCTCATCAGCAACAGCCAGGTAAAAGAAAAACTTTTTCTTTTTATCTTTCTTTTTATATGTGCGTAGCTCAGATTTCTGAACAACTTTCCCAACTATGACATCTTTCTCAAGAATTCCACTCCGTTTCACATCACAGATGGATTTCTGCGGCATAAAAAGGAGAAAATGTCAAAACTTGTGAGCCGTGAAAGAAAGAAAAAAGAAGAAGAAAAGAAGAAAAAAGCACTTACCCAAAAAGGAATGTTTCTCTCCTGCAAAACAACAAACATTTTATTAATAATCCAGACTGATCTCATAAATTTGTATGCCAAACTCATTAGCGTGTTATCAAGACGCATACTCGCTTTTTAGTGTGTATATCAACGTAGCGAGTAGTATGAAAGGGCGAAAATCCGCATAGGGAGGTCGGTCGGGGGAGTGGATGGGTCAAACTCAGGACTTTCCCACGTGTCACGTTTTCCTAAATCCAACCCCGTTGTTCTTTTCCTAATCCCAACTGTTTCTTCTTTTCCGTAACCCAATTTGTGTGTGACTTTTCCTAAACCCAACCGTAGCCTCACGATAACACGTAATCTTGCGATAACACACCACGTGGCTTTAGAAAGTGGCGTGTATGTTTACGCTGTGACTTTGCAGACTGCTGCTGTATACAGCTTAGACATACACACGGATAGCTCAAAATGCGTACAGATAACACGCCACTTGGCTTTAGGAAAGTGGCGTTTACGCGAAGTCATGATACCACGTTGAATAAACAATTCTTAATGCAGAAACTAATGGTTACTTTAACATACACAGAAGTCCGATGGGACTCGTGGGAGAGAACAAGTTGCATCAGTAAGTAGGCTGGAAGGCTGTTTTATTCACTTTAAACATCAGAAGAAATTACAGATGATGAGTGATGAGTCATTATTAAATTAGTCATGAGTAATGTATTTTTCCATGAGTCTGCTATGTTAGCAGTTCTTAAGTTACTTGTTGAAAGAGTTCTCATTTGCAACGACAACCTGGCCAAGAATAAAGCATAAACGTGCAAGACAACAAACAGTTTCACATACAATAAAATACAAGAAAACAGAATATAATAGCCTACATGAAGTGCAGATTAGGTAGGCAATACAAGGCCGTCGCGAAGGGAAGTGTAAGTAAGTTGGAGGATATGCAAGAGTGATAAGGTAGGAAAAATTAACAGATCCACGGGCCACAGTAACTGAAACTAACTAAAAAACCTGGAAACGGGATTCCAGTTTCCAGGGTTTTTTCCCCCCCTCCGTCGCAGCACATCCTACGTCATTTGTCAGCAGCACGTGTGTCACGTGCTGGAAGACTTGAGTTAACAACATGGAGCGAGGCAAAGAGTCGGCTGTGTGGAGATATTTTACGCTTGACACGCCAACTAATTCGTCGGCTGATCTGTAAAATAAATGTTTCGAGGGGTGGTGGTAGTACTGCAAAGTACAATACTACCAATTTAATCAAGCACATCCAAAAGCACCATGTTAAGGAGCACGCCGAATTCTTGCAGCTCAACAAAACCAAAGGAGCAGGAGACAATACAGCCCAGCAACAAACTTTGGCAGATGCACTTCACCGACGCGAAAAGTTTCCGACGGAAACTTGAAAGCATTGGCAATAACACAGAAAGTTTTAGAATTCATTGCTTTAGATCAGGGGTATTCAACAAAATTTTAAAAAGGTCCAGTTAGAGAAAATGTTTTGAAGCAAAGGTCCAGAAGATCATAATGTCTAACAATTTAGTGTTATATATATATATTTAAGTAGCCTAGTAGTTGTATCAACATCTGAATGTAATCAATAACTGACCGTCAAATCAAATTAATTCACTACAATTCAAAAACTTGTTGACAATATTTATTATCACGTAACATAGAACTGAACATTAGGGCCGTCCTCGACTAAAGAAATTCTTAGTCGACTAACACTTATATGATTTTGTCGACTAATCGATTAGTTGATGTAATCAACAGAGCTGTGCAAGACTAGAAAAGCTCAATATAAATGTAGTTAATTAACTATCTGTAAAACTGAGTTTCTCCGAAATTAATCCTGCAAAAGCACCACTTTAAATCTCGTGTTCACCAGAAATGTTCTCATAAGTTGTTTGGAAATGAGTAATTAAGCATGAATAAGCATAAAAAATGACTTATTGACTAAAGAAATCTTAGTCGACTAAGACCAAAACGACCGATTAGTCGACTAATCGACTAAGAGGGGCAGCCCTACTGAACATATATGTATGACTGTAGATATGTACAATGTGCTCTCATTAACTAAATAAAACTAGGGCTGCATGTCAAAATAAGAGAAAATAAACAAAATGTGAAAATTGTGCATTTTCAAAAAAAGTGCTTAACTTCAGAAAAATAATATAAAGGGAGGAAAAGTTTGAATTTCCCCTTTTCTGTTTCACATCTTGACTCAACAGTCTCAACCAATTTTACAAATAATAAATCTCAACAGATCTTAACAATTGAACAGTTTTAGAGTATCACTTTCTTCCCCTCATATCCCACTCCACCATGTTTTTGCTCAGTGAGAGAATTGAGCTTTAGCCTGTCTTGCCATTAAATGCTCTGTTTTCACTGTCCACTTTTCTTTTTTTGGAGAGTGCCATTTGTTCCTTATTTTCTCTAACTGTTACCCTTTTTCTGCCTCACTCGTCTGTTTCGCTCCCTTTGTCTTCTACATGTATCGCTGTCGTTTTAATCCGACTTTCTTTTCCTTGGTAACTTGCCTCTAAAACTCTCTCATCTGTCTGCACTGTAGAGTCCCAATGTTTACCGCTAGGAATGCAAAGACTTCATTGGCTGAGTTGTATCACGTGGGATCGCTTAACTCACATGCAATTGGTCGGTGAGTTTCCTCATTCACAAAACGAGTACCGTAAAGACTACAAAAGCTGTGCATATTAAAATAGAAGCGCCCCGTCAGGTTTTAATTCATAATCTTTTGTTTTGGTCCGGGTCCGTATGGGACGGCTTCTAGGTCCGGATCCGGACCGCGGTCCGCCTGTTAGTGACCTATGCTTTAGCCCTTTATTTCCCGCCCACAGGCCGAGAACAGAGCGAGTACTTTCAGTTTCCTGTGTGCAAACACATATGAACTCATGCTGTCAGTTGTGTTAGTCAGCGAGCTAAAGCTTTCCACAGTCAGCAGTTTAGCCTCAGTTTGTGGTGGAAGAAGAGTTCATAACTTCAAGTAAAAATACTACAAGGAAAAGTCCACTTAAAATTCCATCTTAGTAAAATGATGGAAGTTTTAGCAGCAAAACACAAAGTACCAAAGGTAAAAGTACTTGTTATGCAGAGTAGGCCCTTTGAAAGTGTTATCTTATGTATTTTCTTTACTGATTCATTAACATATAAGCAGCATGAGATCACATAGAGATTAACAAGTCCACAAATACTGCAGCCTGATCCGAAACATGTGGTCGAGTGACGTTCTGATATGGAGCCCATCCTCCCAAATGTATAAAATGACTTGCATGATAGATAATGTTTTCAGTTTTGTTCTGCAGAGGTAACTCAGGTCTTTTGTTTGAATAAAGATCTTATATATTGCATCATCTCAGCCTCCTTGACTAGAGGCCTCCATCTTCGTACTATTTCACAAAAGCAGAATTTAGAAATCCAGGATAACCGGTTCTGGCCTCCCCATCGTCCATTAATTCCTGATAAAGGACACCTCATTGGGCATTGACCCCCTCAAATACCGTAGTACACAGGTGTCAAACTCAAGGCCCGAGGGCCAAATCCGGCCCTTCGCAGGTTTTGATCCGGCCCGCCTTTCAATTTAGGTTCACAATAAATTTAGTCGCTCTAGTTTTTTAGAGCAAAAACTAGAGCGACAGACACTCAACGTTGGCCCAACTTGGACTGACAGCCAACGGTCTCCTTGATGTGTCCGTTAAGCAAATGAGTGCACTTTTACTGTTGATATTTTAACCCAGTCTCACAGCAGTTTGTGAAATGGTCACGTTATTTAATCTATTGATTTGTGTACACGGACACGTTGATCTCATTTTTTTCGTGGTGTTCAGCACGTTTTTTTAAACAAATGTATTTCAATGGGAAGCATCTTTCGTAATCACAGCATGACTACGGTAGCGAGTAGTATGAAATGCTGAAAATCTGCGTAGGGAGGTTGGTTGGGGTGGTGGATGGGTCAAACAACACAGGACTTTCACCCCGGAGACCAGGGATCTTGGCCCGTGTGTGACGTTTCCTTTCCCCGTTCTTCTTTTCCTAAACCCAACCGTCCAGTTGTTGTCCCGCGTCCCCCAGAGACCGCGGATTGTGTCCCGCGTGGGACGTCATTGCTGTTCAGAATCCCGTCTATCTTCCAAAACGCTAGTATCCAAATGAATTGTGTTTGAAGCTGCATGGCATTTTGTTGGTTTGGCTGGTCGGCTTTTGTTGGAAATTGCCGGCAAACAAAATCATCGGCCTACATGCCATCATGGCCTCTCTCCACCCAGGTGTAGCTGCTGTGTTTTCCACTAAGAATGCCCTCTTCCTCACATTAGCTTCATAGTTCTTTGACATTTCAACTAACGTTATAAATTACCTGAGGTGAAAATGTGAAATGTTAGTTAACATTCACAATTTTCGCGCCACTCTGTATGACGTTTGCTGAAGCAGACAGAGCCACTGTCACTGGCCCGTGTGGGCCAGTTACTGGCCAATCAACTAGCCCGACATACTCTTTAACTGGCCCCGGGCCATCGGGCCATTGCTTATGTCGAGCCCTGGGCTAAAAGCATGTTTAAAACCTGCCCTGTTTCAGGAGGATAACACGGTGTAGGCAGCACCGATTGTTTTCATTTTTCTCGCTACTGACAGAACTCCTAATTTACAAACAACAGCGCTACATGTTGAAATTGACCGGAATTCTCCTTTAATAAAACAGGCTTAAACTGATTCTAATCGGAAGATGACAATAGTTAATGTGTAACAATCAGTTATTATATAGATTCATCATCACACTCCACAGTTTCTTGCTTCAGCTTCAGATTAATTTCAGCACTTTCGAAACACATTGATCCACCTCACAGAGAGTATGGATCAGAAGTGAGCAGGCTTCTGGTCCCTTCTCCCGCACCAGGTCGATCAGCTCTCGTGCTTTCTCTGCTTTGACTTTTGTTTTGACTGACTGCATTTCCTCATCATTTATAAAACCACGCTCAAGGAGTTTATCCAGAAGCTGGTTTAGATTAGCATTAGACACTCTTTTTACAAACTCTGCCCGAACTTTTAACAGCTGTTCCTCTGTTGGGTCGCTGTCCTCTGCTGGGACATTCCTCTGTTGAATTGTCCCACTTGGACCTAGAATATAACCAGGTAAAAGACTTTTGTCAGTTTGTGTTGTCCTTTAAGAAATAATCAGCAACCAAAAGGGAGAAATTTATATTTTATATCTGACGATGCCCCCTAGTTTTGTATTCATTTGTTGATATACCATAGATGGAGACCTTATTTTGATACAGCCAGTCAGACTGATTAGTCTGGTTCAACATAAGTACATTTCCGTTCTCATACTCCGTACGCTTCTGGAAACAACACCAAACTTTGAGCTAGCACGCTACACGTTGAAAATGTCAAGTTTAGAAGATGTGGATGGTGCAACAAGGCAGGCCTGCTTGGTTCTTTCAGGGAATGCTTGTAAAGACTTACAAATATGTTGAGGTCATTTCCTCTCTAACTGGGAGGTTTTGGGACTGATTGGTTGGATTGCTGTGGACGAAGTACACTGGTAAGAGCCAATGAGCCATGTTAAAAGGACTGGACTGAAAGAAACCCATTGAGTTAGCTAGTTAGTGTGTATGTGGCTGGCAATCAATTATGTATTTGTTTTTCATATTTATTTTGATCACTTTGTAAACAGTTTTCACTCAAAAATCCTATCCCATCATTCACAGTTGTTGGAGCCATTTAATTGGCAACCAGTGCGTGATGCTGTGGTTAGCCGAAGTTTATTAAAGTGCGGACTAACTGCTACAGGTGTGTTATGCACTGCGAGGTCACAGTTTTTTAGAACGTGGCTACATGGCAACGTGATTGGGTAAGGTGGAAAGTGGGACATTGGAACTGTTAAACCCATAGAACATGAGATGTTGTTAAAGCTATAGTGTGTAGTTTCTGTCTCCCCCCCATGAGCAATTCAAAGTAATGACGACAAAACTGTCGGCGCATCCACATTATATAAGCCTTTGGGGATCTCACACCACCCCCACCCCTCCTCCACACAGTTGCTAGTAGCCAAGGAGGACACGGAGGATTAAAAAACACGATGGACTCTTCAGAAGAGGTCATTATCTTCACTTGAGTTTCTGAGTGGGAAAGTCACCGGGCGCCACGAATCTTCTGAACATAGTCATACTGAGAAACCCAGAGAGAGTTGTGTGGAGCTGATAGGCTTAATTAGCTTTGTAGCAACTCATTTGGTAATGGCTTTAATGTAACGGACGTTCATTGATATCAAAAAGTTACTCACTAAAACTTTAAGTAAAGTTATTTTGTTTGATAAGTTTTGTGTTTAGTAAAAAATAAACATTTTGATAAATCCACATTTAAGGTTCACATTTTTGGTTAGTTTTATGAGTGACAATAGTTTGTTTTAAAGCATGCATCTACACCGGAGCCACGTGTACATTACCAACCAAAAGAAAGAACAAATGTGCGTCAACAACCGATTTAATGTTAAAGAATTAATCAAAATAATCTATATCAATGTTAACCGTAAATCATATCAACTCTTCAAACCTTTTTCTTCCTGCTGTTGTTCCTTCAGTTCTTCCACAAAGGGGCGCAGCAGCTTCCGGACGCTAGCGTCATTCCTTGGTATCTCCTTCATTATTCTATCTATTTCAGAGATGGACCCTTCTGTCCCATACTTCTGGACTATTAAATAAAGGATTTCTTCTCTGGCCTCGCCAGTCTTCACTCCTTGAGGGATTTTGTCCAGATAGAGCAGCATCTTCCTGATTTGTGAGTCAGTCAGCTCCTTCAGGATTGAGTTCAGGGCTATCCTCCACTTTTTGTCAAGTGACATCTACAACGCAGAGACAGACGAAAGAACAAAACAGTTACAAACCTGACGGGGTTGATGACAACAAAACTAGTGTAACAGACGTGATTAGGGTGTGGAGAGAGAGAGACAACCTCAGCTGACGATTTTCCAAGATTTATTTTCTGCAGAAGACAATAGAACATTAATTGGCTTCTGGGCTACTGTTTGCTTCATCTGCACCTCTGCTCCTCAGCAATACAAAACGGTATTGTGTGGGTGACACACACACCAAAAATCACATAGTATAGCATCTGATTCAACTCCCAACGTGCACACCGCCAGTCAACAGGAGCGGCAAAAATACACTTGGAAAACCTTAATTGAATTACAACAATAGTCTATGTGACAAACATGAAACCAACATTTTACACTTTAACAGTTTCAGCGAGCAAAGTTAAACAGTACGTGGGTTTGGGGACTGCACAGATAACAATAAAAGTATAACGTCTAACAAAGAAATACACATACCTGCAGAAGACAATAGAACATTAATTGGCTTCTGGGCTACTGTTTGCTTCATCTGCACCTCTGCTCCTAAACATTAAATAACAAAATTTACACACTCAAACTGGACCGCTGAACCTCCGTTATTTACACTGCACAAAAACAGAAAAATGGCGCGAAAAGAAAAGTTAAACAAAGCATCATTAAAACTTATATTTAACCGTACAATGGCACTAAACAGCTTAGTTAATATTGTATTAGCTTAGAGGCACTAAATAGTGAAGGGTCACAACACAATTTTCAACAAAAACAATAAAATAACGCAGCAGCATTTTACACGCAACTTACCTCAGCAATACAAAACGGTATTGTGAGGAGAACACGGAAGCTACGGTAACTTAGGAGGTACAATGGAGGCGCAATGCACAACAACATCTCCGCTAGAAACAGTAGCATTTTATACATAAATTAAACTCAATAAGATAAAATTCAAAAATACACAAACAAATCATTAAATAATGATTAAAATATGATTACAATTAAATTAAACATAAACTGGAAATTAGAATTAATAAAGTGCATTTTTAACTCCGTTACACCCACCCCCACTGAATTTTATCAAAAGGAGCTGCAGCTACACAACATGTACTAATCAGAACACAACAAATTGACAATTCACAAGGATCAGTATCAAGAAGACCAACATCAAATGTATCCCATTAGGATGAGGTGGTATGAGAGAAACGCTTATCTCCCAATCCAACAACTGGCAATAGGGTGCCTTTTTACACCCCACACGACCCCAAAACATAGTGTTGTATAGACCCACCACAGAATAAAATAATGACACAAAAACAAACTTCCGGACCTGTAACAGCCCAGTCAGGGAAGGCCTGGAACACGGAATTGCAAACCGTTCTAACATTGAACTTGCCCTAACCAACGTCCTGCCTGGACATGGTCTGTACGAGCCTGTTTACAGGCTTAATCAGGCGACCAAATCTCGACCTGACCTGTGTCTGTGTATCAGTATGTTCAGAGTGCATAGGTCTAGTCTCGTTAACAGTGTGCAGAGTGTCAAACGTCCTGTCAGTCTGCGTCATAGTGTCAAGAGCAGGGTCTGGCTGTCCCACATGTGCTCGAACGTTCACAGCAGTCACAAGGCTAAAGTCACTGGGCACAGACTGCTGTGTTGAAACGTCCCCGGGTGGGATAGAGGCGGCCCGGGAATCGGAAGTCACATCACAGATCATCATATCAGCAGCATCCACCTCAGACAGACTCGGTACAGACAACTGTGTAATCCATTCAGAAGTCCTCCTCTCAGAGTCAACAGGTTCTGGGTCAGGCAAAGGGTTCAGTCCTTCTCCCACCGTCACAGATGAGTGCCTGCCACATTCAGTATCAAGGCCGTCACTTGCCGCACAAAGAGGTTCCCCCACTCCTCCAAACAGGGCTTCCCCTGCCTCCCCCACATCATCACTCCCTGGAGCCGAGGAGGTCGTAGCAGGCACGGACGAGGTAAGATCAGACATCTCACCAGCGTCCCTCACAGGAAAGAAATTTGCCAGCAGAAGCAGGTTCCTGTGGACCACCTTCTCCCTCCCAGTGAGTGTATCACAGATCCTGTAGGTGTGCGTCTCTTCATTCACGTCGACCACAGTGTAGATGGTCGAGTCCCATCGGTCAGCAAGTTTTCTCTTCCCTCTTTCTGTCCTGTTGGCAACCAGCACTCTGTCACCAAGGTTCATTTTAGATCCCTTCACTTTCCTGTTGTAGAGACAGGCATGCCTGTCCTGCACCTTTGCCGCGTGATCCTGGGCGATCACCATTGCTTCCTTCAGATCATTAGCAAGACATGCCACATACTTATCATAGCTCGTCACATCAGAGTCATGGAGGACAGTACGAAAGAGGACATCGACAGGCAGGCGGGGTACCTGGCCAAACATGAGGTAAAAGGGGGGATAACCTGTTGTCTCATGGGCAGCACAGTTGTACATGAAAGTCAGAGTCTGTAAGCATCGCGGCCAGTCAGTTTTCTCTCCAGGAGGCAGTGCACGGATCATACCACCCAGGGTCCGATTGAAACGTTCCACACTCCCATTTCCCATTGGATGGTAGGGGGTTGTGTGTGACTTCCTGACACCTGATACCCGAAGGAGCTCACTAATCAGTTGACTTTCAAAATTAGCACCTTGGTCGCTATGGATCCGTCCTGGGAATCCAAAGACACAAAAGTATCGGTCCCACAGAACCCTGGCCACCTGCTTAGCTGTCTGGTCCTTGCATGGAAACGCCTGAGCCATCCTCGTGAAGTGGTCAGTCACAACCAAAACATCAACAGACTTGTTTCCGGAGCTTTCAGCCGACCAAAAGTCAATACAGACTAATTCCAGAGGCCTGGTAGTAGTTATGGTCACCAGGGGAGCCCTACCATCAGGCTCAACTGTCTTGCTGACGATGCATCGCTGACAATGACGGACGTAGTCCCTCACATCTCTGTCAATGTTAGGCCAGAAGAATCTCTGTCTCGCCAAGCTGAGGCTCCTAGACTGAGCTTGATGTCCGGCTCTGTCGTGGATTCCCTGTAGAACCTCAGATTTGAGTGAGTCGGGGACAACATACTGGAAGCGCTTTGCCTTTGTCGTCTGGTGCCTTGAAATCCTGTAGAGCACTCCATTGCTCACAGTGAGCCTATCCCAGTGCTTCAAGTATCTTGTGACAGAGACAGACTCCTTTTCGGTGTAGGCAGGTAAGGAGTCCTGTCCAGGCGGAACCAACTGAGGTAGGTACTGCAAAACGTCCACAGCACGGAGTCTCGGGCCAGCATCCCACTCAACGTGTGACTGCAGCACAGCAGACACGTCCTCCATCCTGACAGACTGAGCGTGCATGTGAAGCGGACCGCATGTAGACGGGGCATTGCTACTCACTGGAGAGAGTTCCTTGTGACCACTAGATGAATGAAAGGCATTTCGGACAGAAGTTTTAGACATATCCCTGACCGCACTTAGAAGACCCGCATAAGGTTCGGCGAGCAATCTGTGGCCAACACTCTCCTTGACAAATGGGACACGACTGAGAGCATCAGCAACTACGTTCTGCTGCCCTGGGATGTACTTGATATCAAAGTCATAACTGGCCAACTTGGCTACCCAGCGCTGCTCACAGTCTAGCTTTGGCTTCGTCAGGATGTGAGTCAATGGGTTATTGTCCGTCCAGACTGTGAATCTGTGTCCCTTTAGCCAGTGGCTGAACTTGTCGCAGATAGACCATTTCAAGGCTAGAAACTCCAACCGGTGTGCTGGGTAATTCTTTTGTGAATGTGACAATGACTTGCTGGCAAAAGCAATAGGTCTGGCCCGTGATTCACCCTCCTGAACCTGCGACAGAACAGCACCTAAGCCTTCTAGGGAAGCATCAGTTGACAGCATAAAGGGACGGTTGAAGTCAGGATGAGCCAGGACAACACTGTGAACCAGGGAAGCCTTCAGGTCCTCAAAAGCTTGACTCTGTGATGGCGTCCAGTCAGAAGCACACAACTTCCTGCTTGACAGTTTGTTTGTGTTATACTTGCCTTTCCTCTTTACACCCTTCAGCAGATCAAAGAGCGGTTTGGCAATGGCAGAGTATCTGGGAACAAAATGTTGATAGTAATTTACCATCCCCAAGAAGGATCTTATGCGCTTCTGGGACGGGGTCACGCCATCAGGCTCCATGAGATCAGCACTCGACATGTTACAGATACTCTCAACCTTACTAGGGTCCGTTGAAATGCCATTTTCATCAATCACGTGGCCAAGAAATTTCACAGCCCTCCTGAGGAAAAAACACTTTTTAGGGGCCAACTTCAGGTTGTGGCTGCGCAGCCTGTCAAACACCATCGTCAGGCGGAGGAGAGCAGTCTCTTCATCATGGGCAAACACCAACAAGTCATCCAAGTAGCATAGCAGACTTAAATAGTTTTGGTCTCCAAAAATGCTGGTCATCATGCGCATGAAGCTCCCAGGGCTGTTACAGAGACCCTGCGGCAACCGGTTGTACTCATATAGGCCCATGGGGGTGTTGAAGGCTGAGTACTTCCTGTTGTCCTCATGGAGTGGCATGTTGTAAAACCCAGAAGTCAGATCCATCGTGCTGAATAGGCAATTTCCTCCCAGTCCTGCCAAACAATCCGCCTGGTGGGGAAGGAGATGAGCATCCTTCAGGGTCCTCTTATTCAACCAGCGAAAGTCCGTACAGATGCGGAGATCTCCGTTCTTTTTCCACACAAGCACCAATGGAGATGCATATTCACATGTTGACTTTCGGATGATTTCCTTCTCCTCCATTTCGCTCAGTACTTGGCGCAGCTTTTGGTACTGACCAGGAGGCACTCTCCTGTACGGGAGCCTGAAAGGTCTGCTGTCTGACAGGTGTATGCGGTGTACAAAACCCGTCGCCTCACCACAGTCAAGATGGTGGCGCGAAAAGACGTCCTCATACTGCAAAACAAGGTCAGCCATCCGTCTCTTGTAATCCTATGACACTTCACATGACTCAATGTCAACACTGCTAAGCCCAACCGACCTGAGTTGGTCTTCAGCAGAACTTGCAGCAACAGCAGGTGGCACAGCTGATTGGTTGCAACTGACCAGGGGAACCTTTGTGCGTCCAGCAGCATCCATGTCCTCAAGTGCCACACAGGAATAGACATCTGCCAGCTTTGCGTTGCGCCTCAACAGCACGGGCCTCTCAGAAGTATTGATGAGCTTTAGTGGAACCCACCGATCTCCCCACAGCGGAGTCACAATCTTTGCGACCAAAACACCTCTGGGAGCAGAGCGGGACGATGTGGGCTCTGTCATGACTGTGCTGCCTGGGGAAACAACAGTATTTTTGGGCAGTTTACCCCAGATAAGATATTCACGACCAGGCTCGAGGCAGGTAGCTGAGTTACACCGGACTGTACCGACCTTATCAGGAACATCTCCACCTTTCCAAGGGCTTAGACCAGAGAGCATAGACATGAAGCGTTCAACATCTGTGTCTTTTGTTGGGCAGTCTTCCAATAGGAATCACAAAGTTTAGACTGATGCAGGATGTGCTTTATAACATTCGTTCCGAGTAATAACTCATGCTGTCCTTGAACGACAAGTGTGGGAACTAACATCTTGCAGCCATATACTTCCATCTCCACTTCGAAAGCACATTTGGGCTTGACACGAAGTCCGCCACAGCCAATGAGGACCACATCCACATCGATCCGTCTTTGATCAGTCACCACCTCAGCATCCCTCAGTTTCATCTCTGCCCTTTCACTGATGCTACATGCCATTGAACCACTGTCCAACATGCCACCAAGTGTCACTGCCCCACCCATTGCTACAGGAGTGTAGAAGAGGCTTTCACTGTTGCCGACTCTGTGAACATTCTGATAAATAACAACTTCAGAGTTATGTGAATCTTTCACAGCCATGTAAACTGTCTCAACATCAAACATGTCATCTTCTTGGAAGTCTACGGTGCGACCTGTACTGTCTCCCCCCGAATACAGGTCAGCTAGTTTCCCTGAGACTGTGGCTGGGGAGAGCCATTGGCAGGACAATTCAGTCTGGTGTGGCCAGGGGCGAAGCAGACAAAACACAGTCTCCCAGACATGCAGTGTGAAATAGTGGTGTGGCTTGAGTCGTTACATACTTTACACATAGCCTCCCTGGGACGTCTTTCACGAGAAGCACGCTGGAACCTTCCACCCCGACCTGGATGAGGAGTATCATGCTGCTGCATTTTCTCCATCATTTCCTGAAACATGTTGACCATACGAGCGAGAAGTCTCTCCTCTGACTGTTGGAGATTTTGTGCCATAGCTGGTACAGAGGCATGGCCTGGAGCACGGTTGGGAGATTCGTCTCGCACCAGGACAGACACTGGAGAGGGATAGGGCGAATAACACACATGTTGCTGGGCCTGGAGAGGAGGAGATAAGGGACTCGGGCTATGGTACTGCTCGGACACCGCCAGGGAAGCTAACGGCGGACTGGGCTGCTCAGAGGTAACAGCGGCCATGTGGCTCTTTAGCTGTGCAGCGCCAGTGACTCCACCACTAGCCCTCAGCTCTCTCTGGTAATCATCAATCCTCAGCTGAACATCACGTGAGGTCCACTCATGGATTGGCTTACACTTTAGGGTGTAGGATAGGTCTGGGTCAGGGCAGTGTTTTACGAACATGAGAGTCACTTCACCATTCATGTCCTGCGCCTGCTTGCCTTGTCTGTGCAGGCCCTCAAGTGCGAGATCCGCTGCTTTATTCAGTCTTATCCAGTAGTCAACTGGGTTCTCTCTGTGTCTGGGCAGAGTAGCATAAAAGTCAGCGAGGGGAAGGCATGAGGGAGCATCACTGAAATATTGAAGAAGAACATCATATATGAGTTGTGGTCTCTGACTGACATCAATTGCAGGATCACTGCGCAGGGCAATCTTCACAACATCTCTGGCCTTGCCCCATGGCTCATAATCTCCTCAGCTTGGTCACACACAGAAATCCCCTGTTTTCTTATATGAGTTCTGGTCTACATGCTAGCAGCTAGGCGAGCATTGCTAGCAGCTAGGCGAGCATTGCTAGCAGCTAGGCGAGCATTATAACGTGTGTTCCAAAGTGACCACGTGTGTCTCTGAAGTAAAGGCTGGACTACAACAGAGCTGTTTGGAGCAGTTGGTGAACAGTGTTTTCTGTTGGAGATGGTAAGTCCTTTTGGGGGGGACTTTGGGCTTTTTCACTTTATAAACCTATTGCACATGCACAACAAAGATATATAACACAACAAAGGATAATATAAGCACTGTAAATTATGTGCTGTCAGTTGTGTTAGTCAGCTTTCCACAAAGGACACAGTCAGCAGTTCAGCCTCAGTCTGTGGTGGAAGAAGTATTCATACCTTCAGTAGAAATACTACAACTAATAGTCCTCAGATAGTTTGAACAGTAGAATAAAGTATCAATCCTTTAACAGTGTAATCCTTTTTATTATACTATTTAATTATTATTACTGATTCATTAACATCTAAGTAGCGTATTTATGTTGCAGCTTGTCATGTGGAGCTATACCAACTCTTTTTAATTTTGTATGTAAAGGAACTACAGTTAGATGTACTGGGAGCCCTGGAGGTGATGTGGATGTTATTTTTAATGTGCGCACAAGTTAAGTGCACGCGCATAAAAAAAAAGGTGAGGCTATTTACACCCCTGGTACAATTAGCAGTGTGTGCTATTTGCACTCCGGTGCACACAACAATGTGTTCTATTAATACCCCGTCTGGTACAATATCAATGTATGCTATTTGCACCCCTGTGCATTTACATTGGCATATATTTACACACAGTTATTGATACGACTCATGTATTACACCTTTTTGGATATTGTATAGCATCTGATTCAACTCCCAACCTGCACACCGCCAGTCAACAGGAGCGGCAAAAATACACTTGGAAAACCTTAATTGAAATACAACAATAGTCTATGTGACAAACATGAAACCAACATTTTACACTTTAACAGTTTCAGCGAGCAAAGTTAAACAGTACGTGGGTTTGGGGACTGCACAGATAACAATAAAAGTATCACGTCTAACAAAGAAATACACATACCTGCAGAAGACAATAGAACATTAATTGGCTTCTGGGCTACTGTTTGCTTCATCTGCACCTCTGCTCCTAAACATTAAATAACAAAATTTACACACTCAAACTGGACCGCTGAACCTCCGTTATTTACACTGCACAAAAACAGAAAAATGGCGCGAAAAGAAAAGTTAAACAAAGCATCATTAAAACTTATATTTAACCGTACAATGGCACTAAACAGCTTAGTTAATATTGTATTAGCTTAGAGGCACTAAATAGTGAAGGGTCACAACACAATTTTCAACAAAAACAATAAAATAACGCAGCAGCATTTTACACGCAACTTACCTCAGCAATACAAAACGGTATTGTGAGGAGAACACGGAAGCTACGGTAACTTAGGAGGTACAATGGAGGCGCAATGCACAACAACATCTCCGCTAGAAACAGTAGCATTTTATACATAAATTAAACTCAATAAGATAAAATTCAAAAATACACAAACAAATCATTAAATAATGATTAAAATATGCTTACAATTAAATTAAACATAAACTGGAAATTAGAATTAATAAAGTGCATTTTTTTTTTTTTTTTTTTTGTGCAGGTAGTGGAAGATACCAACTTTAATCATGTTTCACCAGCTTGGAAAGGTCAACTATTTTATTCTGACAGTACCTAGGTAAGGACTACTAGCCAGTCAGAAGCAGAGTATGAGGGCGTGTCCTGACAGTACCTAGGTAAGGACTACTAGCCAGTCAGAAGCAGAGTATGAGGGCGTGTCCTGACAGTAGCTAGGTAAGGACTACTAGCCAGTCAGAAGCAGAGTATGAGGGCGTGCCCTGACAGTACCTAGGTAAGGACTACTAGCCAGTCAGAAGCAGAGTATGAGGGCGTGCCCTGACAGTACCTAGGTAAGGACTACTAGCCAGTCAGAAGCAGAGTATGAGGGCGTGTCCTGACAGTACCTAGGTAAGGACTACTAGCCAGTCAGAAGCAGAGTATGAGGGCGTGTCCTGACAGTACCTAGGTAAGGACTACTAGCCAGTCAGAAGCAGAGTATGAGGGCGTGTCCTGACAGTACCTAGGTAAGGACTACTAGCCAGTCAGAAGCAGAGTATGAGGGCGTGTCCTGACAGTACCTAGGTAAGGACTACTAGCCAGTCAGAAGCAGAGTATGAGGGCGTGTCCTGACAGTACCTAGGTAAGGACTACTAGCCAGTCAGAAGCAGAGAATGAGGGCGTGTCCTGACAGTACCTAGGTAAGGACTACTAGCCAGTCAGAAGCAGAGTATGAGGGCGTGCCATGCTAGCAGCTAGGTAAGGACTACTAGCCAGTCAGAAGCAGAGTATGAGGGCGTGCCCTGACAGTACCTAGGTAAGGACTACTAGCCAGTCAGAAGCAGAGAATGAGGGCGTGCCCTGACAGTACCTAGGTAAGGACTACTAGCCAGTCAGAAGCAGAGTATGAGGGCGTGTCCTGACAGTACCTAGGTAAGGACTACTAGCCAGTCAGAAGCAGAGTATGAGGGCGTGCCCTGACAGTACCTAGGTAAGGACTACTAGCCAGTCAGAAGCAGAGTATGAGGGCGTGTCCTGACAGTACCTAGGTAAGGACTACTAGCCAGTCAGAAGCAGAGTATGAGGGCGTGTCCTGACAGTACCTAGGTAAGGACTACTAGCCAGTCAGAAGCAGAGTATGAGGGCGTGTCCTGACAGTAGCTAGGTAAGGACTACTAGCCAGTCAGAAGCAGAGTATGAGGGCGTGTCCTGACAGTACCTAGGTAAGGACTACTAGCCAGTCAGAAGCAGAGTATGAGGGCGTGTCCTGACAGTAGCTAGGTAAGGACTACTAGCCAGTCAGAAGCAGAGTATGAAGGCGTGTCCTGACAGTACCTAGGTAAGGACTACTAGCCAGTCAGAAGCAGAGTATGAAGGCGTGTCCTGACAGTACCTAGGTAAGGACTACTAGCCAGTCAGAAGCAGAGTATGAGGGCGTGTCCTGACAGTACCTAGGTAAGGACTACTAGCCAGTCAGAAGCAGAGTATGAGGGCGTGCCATGCTAGCAGCTAGGCGAGCATTATAACGTGTGTTCCAAAGTGACCACGTGTGTCTCTGAAGTAAAGGCTGGACTACAACAGAGCTGTTTGGAGCAGTTGGTGAACAGTGTTTTCTGTTGGAGATGGTAAGTCCTTTTGGGGGGGACTTTGGGCTTTTTCACTTTATAAACCTATTGCACATGCACAACAAAGATATATAACACAACAAAGGATAATATAAGCACTGTAAATTATGTGCTGTCAGTTGTGTTAGTCAGCTTTCCACAAAGGACACAGTCAGCAGTTCAGCCTCAGTCTGTGGTGGAAGAAGTATTCATACCTTCAGTAGAAATACTACAACTAATAGTCCTCAGATAGTTTGAACAGTAGAATAAAGTATCAATCCTTTAACAGTGTAATCCTTTTTATTATACTATTTAATTATTATTACTGATTCATTAACATCTAAGTAGCGTATTAATGTTGCAGCTTGTCATGTGGAGCTATACCAACTCTTTTTAATTTTGTATGTAAAGGAACTACAGTTAGATGTACTGGGAGCCCTGGAGGTGATGTGGATGTTATTTTTAATGTGCGCACAAGTTAAGTGCACGCGCATAAAAAAAAAGGTGAGGCTATTTACACCCCTGGTACAATTAGCAGTGTGTGCTATTTGCACTCCGGTGCACACAACAATGTGTTCTATTAATACCCCGTCTGGTACAATATCAATGTATGCTATTTGCACCCCTGTGCATTTACATTGGCATATATTTACACACAGTTATTGATACGACTCATGTATTACACCTTTTTGGATATTGAATATTATCGTTGTCCAATATGGTTACCCTAACCATAACCAATCCCACTAACCTAACCCACCCAACTAGAGCAGGCAACCAGTACTAGCCATTCAGGGATGAGTCCCATAATGAATATTCATGAGTCTTCCCCCACCACCATGACTTGCAAATGGTGTGCAAATTATCCAATCCAAAATGAAAAAAACAAGATATTGAACCCAGGTCTCCCAGACCACAGCTCAGTGCTCTACCCACTCACCTAGCAGTTCTTGTGGAGTGGAGGACGACTGTTCACTACATGGTGTCTTCAAGCCTCGGTTGCTAGGTAACCATACTGTATACAAAAAGTAGGTATCCTACTAACTAACAAACTAACGGTTGAATGCTTTCACTGAAGACACAAAGCACAACTGTAGTATCCATTTTCCGCTAGAAATTCAATTTCTGCTGTCAAGGAAGATAAACGTCAGCCATGATTTCGGTGCACGGGTGTGAATAGCTCAGCTGTGTGGCCGAGGCTATTGTACCGGGGGTGCAAATAGACACTCCGTAAAAAAAGAAAACTTTATAACATGCACGCAGGCTTTATTAAAGCTCATGCAGGCTTTAAATTAGTCACACGTGCTTTTTCTTAAAATGTGCATGCAACTTACTAAAGCACACGTGCGAGTAACAAAGCGCAACATCTTGAAATTAAGAGAAAAGAAAATGTGTATTCGGTGTGTTCATCACTTTAATGTTGCGGCTTGTAATGTTTTTGTTTTTACTATATATTCTAATTCTAATCTAATTAAAGTTTTATCTTAATCTATAATACATCCAGATTTGTTTGTTGACTATATTTGTCCAAGTATAAAGACGCAGAAAAAATTGAAAATACTTTGTGTGAGTCTTTTTGTTTGTTAAAAACTTAGATCTTTAGTTTACTTTCTGTGATAAATACTTGTCTTTGGTTTACGTTCAGATTGCTTTCAGTCATTTGTGTTCTTTGCTTTAACAACGATTTGATTTACCCTTTAACTGCTGCCATCTGTCCCTTTATTGCCAATACTTCCATTTTACCTAACAAATTCTAATTCTATAACTTTTTTTACAGCATTGGCTTATGTTAAAGATCTGACTACTTCTGAGGATACACTGCAAACTGCGTCCGTGTCAGAAAGCTAATTCAGCCTGCACACCATCTGACAGCACAACAAACATCGTGTAGTTTTAACTTTGTCCACACAGCATGAAAGTGAAAGTACAGCTGTGTTTGTGGGCTAAACCATTGTCACTGCAGGGGGAGCTTTGAGTCTGAAATAGGATGCTAAAAATGATTAACAGTCAGAGTTGGAAAATAAATAAATAAATACAATATGATGATTAAAAATCCACTCTAATATATTTCAGCAGAGTGGAGAGCAGGCTATAAAACATGATTTAAGTTGGTTTCTGCCACAAACAAGTTCAGACTAAGTGTCTTTGTTCCACTGAGAGCCCATTTTACTTCCTCTAATTTCAAAGAACAAAACGGTTGGTGGTTGAAGAGAAGAACAAAGTGAGTATTCATTCATTGACTTTGTTGCTAGTGTCTTTTAAAATATGAATCTTTCTACCTATCTAAACTTGTGGTCCGAACAAGGAAAAAAGGTGAAGAGTCTGAGAGGAGATCAGCAGCACGTTCTGCCTGTTTACACTCTGATTTCAATGGTGACTGATATGAATCACTATAAGCTGTTTCTCTGTCCCATGAAGAGGCTGATAATAAGGACTGCACACGGCTCACTGTTTTTGTGCGTTACTCTACTGCTTTGTGTACATTAATCAACCGACAGCAAGTTGTAGTTTGTCAAGAAGTCAGAATATGGAGATTTAAACAGGCTCTACTTATGGCTGCTCCCACAAACGTTTATTATTCTCATTCTTCTCAAAGCATTTCAGGATAACCACACGGTAGACTACAGACAAAGCAAATCACAGAACTAACCAAAACGTTTCTCACATTTCAAGTCAGTGCTTGAAGTGCTAACCATGCCAACACCTGTGACGGGTCACCTTAAAGTTACCACGTGTTGAAAGAAAAGGACTAACCGCCTACAATATAACCGCTGTTGTGCAAGTAATTGCCGTCTGTGTGAGCGCCCTGCGCCCAAGATTATAATCAATCCAGTCCTTTTTCCACTTGCCTTAAAGTGATGGCAGCTTCTACTTTGTGTCTGAAAGGTTCTGCCTCTAAATTACCTGATTTAATGAATAGTGTTCATATCTGACAGATTATAGTCCACACAGGACTTTTTACCTGTTGCAATACCTTTTTAAAGGAGAAATACATTACATTTTTTGTTATTTTGTATGTGAACATTTACAGCCAGCCACCTAGTGGATTGTTTTGGCATGTTTTCATGTTGTAACTCCCCATGTCACCCAGTGTTTCCAATTAGCATACACAAAGGGGGAAATTGTTGGTCTGGGAAGCACACCCTGAAGAAGGCTGTCTGTGCCGCTACGCACGGGTTGCTTCTCCCAATGTCTTTTAAATTTTCTAGCATGAAATAGCCATTAAAACAAAGGCTTTTTAAATCACTTTGAAGAAGAGTGCCTTTGATTTTTCTTTTTCTCTACATTCAGTAACAGTTTCTGTTGTGCTGAGTTTTGCAGACCTGTGGCCAATTTGCATCCACCTCCCAGCCAGCAAAAATAAACTAATTTCTGCCAAACGATGCACACACACCTTTCTTAAACCTGCCAAAAAATTGCATCCACCTCATGGGCAGCAAGGACATGTTGGTTAAAGTGAGTTTTCATTCATTGACTTTGTTGCTAGTGTCTTTTTAAAAAATTAATCTTTCTACCGATCTAAACTTCAAGATACAAGATTCAATACTTTATTGCCACACAACTCAGTGCAATTTGCTAGGGATTTGCTTCAGTGTGACATCAACAAAGACACAAAAAAAAACATAGAGCATATATATAACACACATACGGTATCCCACACGGGATCACACCTGACACAGGCAGATAAAAAAGAGGGCACACTGCTCACCACATACCTGGATGACAGGGCCGGGGCAGCTGTGGCTCAGTGGTAGAGCGGTTCCCTGCCAATCGGAAGGTTGATGGTTTGATCCTCAGCCCTGCAGTCCCATGTCCTTGGGCAAGACACTGAACCTTGAGTTGTAAATGTGTGTGAATGTTTATCTGATGAGCAGGTGGCACCTGTGTGTGAATGGTTCCTGTACTATGTAAAAGTGCTTTGAGTGGCCGTTAGGACTAGAAAAGAGCCATATAAATACAGTCCATTTACATTTAGAACGTTAAAGTGACATGGTGCATAGGGATGCAGAGCGTACATCCACAAACTTTATAATATTATAAAATCATATAGAAAAGTATTATAAAACCAGTGTAAAGAGATGTGCAAGTTATACAGGCTCGTTAGGAGAACCTTTGTTCATGAGGTGCTGGTTCAGGGATGGAGAGCTGTTTAGGGATTTAATAGCTCTGTAAGCGGGAAGTTTTAATAGCTCTCAACCTTCTCCCTGATGGGAGGATGGTGAAAAGGGAGTTGGCAGAGTGAGTCTCATCTTGTAGGATCTTTAGGGCTTTCCGGTGGATAAGGGCCTCGTAGATCTCACAAATGGGGAAGAGTTTGCAGCCAATAATTTTTGAGGCCGTATTACACTATCCTGTCTAGCTGCAACCTCTGCTGGACAGTAGAGTTGCTATACCAGACAGTAACAGAAAAAGTGAGGATGCTCTCGATGGCGGCTTGGTAGAACGGCAACATTCCCTCACAGGCTACCCCAAATTTCCTCAACTGGCAAAGGAAAAAAAAGCCTCTGGTGGGCTTTTTTGGTAATGTTGGTTATGTTATCCTCCCATTTTAAAGAGGATGATATTGCCTAAAAACCTAAAACTGTCCACCCGCTCCACCACCTCTCCAGTGATGTACAAGGGCTGGGATGCCTTCCCATGTCTGCAGAAGTCGACCACTAGCTCCTTAGTTTTGGAGACATTTAACTCTAAGTTGTGGATGGAACACCATTCAATCAATGAGAGGACCTCATTTCTATAGGCAGCATCATCATCCCTAGAAATCAGCCCACCACTGTTGTATCATCTGCAAATGTAAACATTTTAACATAATCAGTGTGGGATGTGCAGTCATTTGTGTACAGCGAATATAGAAGAGGTGATAAAACACACCCCTGGGGGGCACCAGTGTTAATGTGCTTGACATTAGAGATCTTATTACTGATTTTGACCACTTGTGTTCTCTGCAATAGGAAATCCAAAATCCAGTGACATAAGGAATTATGGACCCCCATTTTTTGAAGTTTCTGAGAAAGTTTGCTGGGTAAAATTGTATTAAAAGCAGAGCTATAATCTATAAAGAGGACCTTTGCATAGTTGCCTGGGGCCTCCAGGTGCTGTAGAATGGAGTGGAGACATAGGGATACATCATCCTCAATGGACCTGTTTGCCCTGTAAGCAAACTGGGAGGGGTCGAGGCTGACCACACTGGACAGATGTTTACATACTATTCTCTCAAAGATTTCCATTATAACAGATGTTAGTGCTGCAGGTCTGTAATCATTCAGGCAACTAATGCTGGGTTTTTTGGGCACAGGAATTATGACAGCAGACTTAAAACATTGAGGGACTGTATTCACTCAAAGACCAGTTAAATATGTCTGTGAGAACTGAGGCCAGTTCATCTGCACAATGCTTAATAGTAGCAGAGAATACGAGGTCAGGACCTGCAGCTTTCCTGCAGCTCTGCTTTTGTAGTAGGATCCTAACCTCATCCTCATCTATTACAAAAGGAGGGCTGGGGGTATTAAAGCTCATCAGTTGTGTGATGTCACCGACATGGTTTCTGTCAAAGCAACAGTAAAACTCATTGAGCCTGTCAGGCAGCTTAGGATCGTCACTGACCACTGACGCTGTGTTTGTGTAGTTGGTAATCTGCCTCAGGCCATATCCCTCTACTGTCATTAGCCTCAGGTTTACTTTCCGGCTTGTGCCTGTAGTCAGCCTTGGCCTTCCTAACAGCTCTCTCAAAGTTGAAGATGAGAACAAAGATAAAGGTGAAGAGTCTGAGAGGAGATCAGCAGCATGTTCTGCCTGTTTACACTCTGATTTCAATGGTGATTGATATGAATCACTATACGCTGTTTCTCTGTCCCATGAAGAGGCTGATAATAAGGACTGCACACGGCTCACTGTTTTTGTGCGTTACTGTACTGCCTTGTGTCAACTGACAGTAAGTCGTAGATCAGGGGTGTCAAACTCATTTTCCCTAAGAAAAAGAGAATCACACCAAGGACCAGACATGTAAAGTTTATTGACGTACTTTTGTTACTGCATGTCACTTTTTAGAATAGAAAATAGAACAGAATGTGTCTTATTTTATCAGTAATTATGATCAAACAAAAGGTCAAACAAATGCTATGATAGAGAAACTGTAAAACATCATTAGATAATCAATGCATATATGTAAATCTTTACTTCTGCTCTGACCCGCCTGGTCTCTCCAGTTTACTGCCTTCTCCTTCTTCATTTCCCTCCTCCTCTTCCTCCTGTGCACTACTCAGAATTTTCTTGGCTGCCAATATCCCCACTTTTAAGCTTCAGCTAATATCTCCAGCTACTCTGGCCTGCAAAAGTCAAGATGTGAAAAGCTCTGGTTATCCTTGTATTACATCACACTGTAGGGCCCTGTAGCTAATAAGTAGCCTAACAAACATAACATCAGAAGAGATTTATTACATGCACACAACAGTTGTGTTTAGACTAGCCTTCTTACTCCCATTGTATTTGTTGTTTTCCCAGTTTGACAGTAAAGGATGTCACCTGGTTTAATTTGTACAGTATTAAAACCATGATATGTGAGAGGAATTGGATTTATAGTACTCCTTAACTATTCAATGTCATGTTTGACGACTGGAGAAGAGGTTCTTCATGTTCTTAATTTGTGTTTTTATTAACAAAAATAACCCTAAACCATATTCAAAACCAAAATACAAAACAGAATATTAAACGAAGGCAAAATCACAGCAAACTAACAAAACGGCCACCACACAGCTAGCTGCCAACCAGCCTTTCTTTCTTCTCCTGAAGCCCTTTTAACTCAGCCCCCTCCCTAATTGGACCATACCACCTGCACAGGTGATTATAGGGGGCGATATCCTGAGCAAGCAACAATAACACTTAAGTTTCTCAAAACATCATTACAATTGGATAGATCAGTTACTGCAGACAATACTATTTATATTTATGTGCACCCACTACAATAGGCACCCCAAATGTATATATATATATATATATATATATATATATATATATATATATATATATAATGTCAGTTTATGAAAATGTCAGTTTATGCAGAACCCCTCCCTTCAGAAAAGACCTAATGAGGCTAACTTGCATCCACTCTCCCTGATCACGCTGGTGAGCAGCTGAGCTACCCCCCCCCCCCCCCCCATGAACCCATAAAACCTGCTGAACAGGCCTATGTCAAATAATAAAGTAACAAATACACTAAAACAATAACCTACAACATTAGTGATATTAAGAATTAAGCAAGGGAACATGGCCTTGTGAAGAGGGAGAAAATGTAGCCTTTTCACAATCACATACAAATGATCGGTCTCAGCAAGCCCTGTGTAGTGTGTTGTAAGGTAACGCCACCAAAGCGGCCTTCTGTAAACGTTATGAATTCAAACATGGCAGTTTGTGATATTTTGTATTATGCTGTTCTTGTCTTGAAATCAAAACTAAAATCAAAACTAATCAAAGGGCAGAATGCTCTTACAAATTACAAGGGAGCAATTTGACTTTTGACAAAATTTATTTTCATTCACTCTTTCTATCTCAACATTGTTAATCATTACTTTTACTTGTATCATCAATTATCAGTTTTTACGGTTCCCAAACCAAAAAGTTAGGTTTTATCTTAATTTAATTTTCTTGAATCTGACAGATTATAGTCCACACAGGACTTTTTACCTGTTGAAATACCTTTTTAAAGGAGCAATACATTCAGTAACACTTTCTGTTGAGAGAGAGGGAGAGGGAAAGAGAAGGAGAAAGGGAGAGAGGGACAAAAAGAGTGAGAGAAAGAAAGAAAAGAGACAGGGAGAAAGAGAGAGAGAGAATGAAAGAGAGAGGAAGAGAAAGACAGCGACTTCCAATTGCTGGAAGTTCAAATAAATTGACTAAAAAGGCTGAAAGTATGAATTCTTTGTATTATTAACAGACATGTCCATTGCATACAACAATTGTGTGTGTGTGTGTGTGTGTGTGTGTGTGTGTGTGTGTGTGTGTGTGTGTGTGTGTGTGTGTGTGTGTGTGTGTGTGTGTGTGAGTGTGAGAGAGAGAGAGATAGAGAAAACATAAAGAAAAAGAAAATAAAATAGAGAACATCATCCTTAGGGATACATTGATTAGTGTGTAGCAGTGGGATTTGAACCCTGGTCTCCCACATGAAAGCCACATGTCATGTCCACTGCACCATCAAACGATTGAAAAAAAATGCACAGACCTGTAGTATTTAACTTTAGTGTCCGTGAACGTGTTGTTATGGTTACAGGTGGATGACTGTTTGGAAACATGCTTTGATCTCTATGACGAGCTGCGGTTAACTGACACCTGTGTCAGACGCTGCAGTCATACACAGACAGTGAGATCGACCTCCGAAACAAACGCTCATACTGCCAAAATGAAAAGCGGTATCAGTCAAATGACAAAATCATGACGACCACAATGCCTTCCTGAACGAAATCATGTAAAATTTATATGGATAAAGTCAAAAATGAGGGCATATCAGCGATTTGAAAAAGTGCTTTGCTGTCCATTTCGCTTTGAAAAGTGGAGCAACTTTTACATTGCTGCCAATGGACAAAGATTCAGAACTCTTGTCATTTAGAAGCTCACAGAGCCAAAAGTATTAGTCGTATTGCATAACTGAGGACATTGGCTGAAACTGGACAAAAATACCTACGTTTTGATTAGGGATGCACCGATCCACATTTTTTCACTTCCGATCCGATTCCGATACCTGAATTTGGATATCGGCCGATACCGATACTATTCCGATACCAGAGCTGTGTTTGCTTTAATATTATTATTATCATTATTGTTGATTTTATATGATGCTGAAATAAACTCCTCATCAGGCAAGTATGATATGGACGTACGTATGCATGTATGTCCCAAAAGGCAACTTGAGGTAAGTATAAGGTCAGAAAAGGAAGTCAGAAAAACAGGAAAAATCTCATTCTGAAAACAGATATGCAACTGTAAGGGTTTCAAATTGATTGTCATGTCAATATGTATTACATTCCCAAAATGTCAAATACTTGAGTCTTGAAATATAAGAAAAGTGCAAGTGTAAAAATATCACACAAACACACACACACACACACACACACACACACACTATCAATAAAACAGTGTGTGAACAGCGCAAATCAAGCACACTGGCTCTTGTAGCATCAACAAATCAACGTTTTAAAATGTCAAATATCTGAAATATAAGAAAAGTGCAATAACTGTAAACATCTTACACACACACTTAGTTACACACACACATACACACACACACACACACACACACACACACACACACACACACACACACCTCTGTTTTCACGGCTGCGCAGCGGCTGCTCTGAAACAGCGGCCGCCGGGAGACGATCCGGGGTCTCTGGGGGACGCAACAACGGGGAAATCAAACGCCACACGCTAGCGACAACACCGGGACCGACGGTTGTGAAAGTCCTGCTTTGTTTTTGCATGTTGCTGTCTTGCTCTGCGGTGTTTCCACTGTGAAGTATTTCCAAACAGCGGACACACAGGATAGCATCGAGCTAGCCACAATGCTGCTCATGCTACTATCCTGCTAGCTGGCTGCAAACTGCGGAATGGACTTCCTGAGCGGGGACGTGTCTCATAACTCTGTGTCTCATTGAGCCACGCCTCCGTTCAGGAAATCTTTTCCACAGTTTGCAGCCAACCAGCAGACCAGCCGGCAGGAATCACTTTTGGAGCCATTTCAGCAGACAACGTTAAAGTTCAGACATGGCTCGTGGTATCGGAAATCTCCGCAGGTTGGATCGGGAAAATCCGATACCTGAATTTCGCTGGTATCGGTCCCGATACCGATACTGGATCGGATCGGCCCCATCCCTAGTTTTGATGTATAATTCATAAAGAAGGAGCTAAGATGATTCTTTCTAAGCGCCCCACTGTACTGTGTGACATCACCACTCTAAGAATCTACATACACACGCATTGAAAAAGCAAAGAAATCCTGAAAAGATCACTAAACTTTAACAGCTTTTTCACAAAAACTGTAAAAGATATCAAAACACTGAGCACACCCTGAATACCTGAAGATTTCGTGAATCTGTTAAAGTTTGAATCACTTCTGTAGGTGAAAGAATGTAGGAGAAGATACATTTTGAAGCAGAAGAGGATTTGAAGGATTTGAAGCTTCTTCTCATTGACTTTAATGTTAAAATAAAATGCTTAAAAGCTTAATATTTAAAAAAGTATAAATAGTAGAAGATTAGCTGAAGATTTTAAAAGTTGAATGGTTTTAATAGCTGAAAGTATGCAGAAGTTAGAGAGAGCCAGTAGTTGTTTCCTGTATGATAGGCTATTTTTTTTGTGTACCTTTGCTGTCAGTGGCTATAGTTTCTGATGTTGCATTTCATGCTGCCTTCACGTACTATCAGATTTATGGTAAATACGAGTTGCCGACTTATTGAACACACCTATCTGCAATTTCCTTCAGAAACTTCCACATATCTTCCATTTTGTGACAAACTTAAATGACTTCAATTGATTGCCTCTTGTCTTCATCCATGGCTGCACACAATAAAGCTGGTTATATATAACCAGTCTACGTCATCCACAAAAATAAGTGATGCTGCCTTCACGTGCTAGTCGCAAGGTTCATTCTTACCTGCTTGTTGGAGCTAGACTAGTCTCAGAATTTCCCACTCGAAATTATGAGTTGAGGGACACTACTTGACCTAGTCCGACTGCCAAGAAGACAACTGACTAAAGTGACTTCCAAACCAAAGCCTGCTCTCTCTCCTTTCTTCTTCTCTCACTCCTCTCCCGCTCTGTTCTGTTGTCACGCTGGTGTTTACAGTTTTAAGTTGGAGTTGGCGGTTGGTCTTCAAGTTGAAGTGTCAACATTACTGTACATCTGTATAAAACATGATTAATACATATGTACATTTTTCTTAAATATATTGCCTGAATGTGTGGCATAATTTGCTGTGCTTTTATATCCTAAATACCTGAAAAATTGCACCTTTCTGAACCGGCTCGTCTCAGATCAACTCAAACCAGCTGATGGTTTCGCTGGTGGAGTCTCCAGAGGCTGGTTTTAGAACGTTAGAGACGTCTCCTGTTTCAACAGCCAATAGAGAAGTCAGCTGGTTGAGTCTCCAGAGGCTGGTTTTAGAATGTAAGAGACGTCTCCTGTTTCAACAGCCAGTAGAGAAGTCAGCTGGTTAAAGGAGAACTCCGGCCAATTCTTACGTTAATCTTGCTAAATATAACTATGCGAGACCTGTCTATAGCAAAAACAGCGCAACAGCAGCTACATAGACGGAGCTGCTGCAGCTAATGCCCACCGCTCCACTTAGCTAAACGGCAGTTATGGGGGCATAAATTAAATAGTGCCTTTGTGTATCTTAACAGACACAAAATGCAATTAAAATGTCTGTGTAACATGAACATGGCCCTTACATTACAACAAGGTGCATGTTCAACATTCACCTACCCTGTTAGCTGCTAGCTAGCTAGCTCAGGGGCGTAGCAAGCTTTTCAAAAGTGAGGGGGATGGATGTGATTTGTTTATTAACAATAAAAACGATGGATACAATGACAGAGGGGTACAAAATGTATAAAATACAAGATATAAAAAGTTTCCCATTTAAATGAGTGATACTAGAAAAGTATAAAAACACACTCGGAACTAGGGCTGCACAACATATCGTTTTTTTATCGCAATATCAACCGGCGCAATATACACATCGCGAAAGGCTGTGACATATCGCTATAGACACAAAACAGATTTCTTTTTGTTTTAGGTGAAAGAAAATATGAGTAGAAAACTGCACATTCAAATGTAATGGTCATTCTTTTTTAGTGCTGCCTTTATATTCAAGTCAATGTTCAATAAAAGAACGTTAGAAATTATTTCATTTCATTTGTTTTAAATTCAACAAGCAATGTGTTGTATTTTAGCAGAATACTAATATAGACCTCTTTCACAAACTGTAACATTCATTTCATTGCTCACCTGTGAACCTTCCTGTGCTCTCTCTGAAACTGATGCCTCCAGCAACTTCCTCTCCTAAGTGGTAATAATGGGCAGTGGTAAAGGAATAGGGCCAAACAGGTACAGCTATGGCACTAGCAAACCTCAGTGAATATTGAAAAGTAATATCATGAAATAAATGCAAACAATATCTAATGGAAATAGGCTACTGCTGTTTAATGTCAACATTTTTCAACGTTCAGCTTTCAACTTCACTTACAGGATTTCTCTTGAAAAAAGTGTCAATCTTCTCCTGCCTCTTTCTTTTCTGCATCTTGATACTGCAACCCCCATCTCTGCAATAATAATACTGGTTTAATACACTCAATAATCAGTACTGGTAAAGCAATTCTTCCTGCCTCCATGTATTAATGCTCATGGGTAGCCTAATGGGTTCCATTCAGACCTTTACATTAAGTCTTTTACTGTTATATGTCAACAAGACATTTTCACCTGGCTATGCCCAGTGTTTAGATCTGTTGTGCTATTTATGCAAATTAGCACATAACGTAATTATATTATGATCCGTTTATCCGTTTATTATGAATGCTATAACGTTGCTAATGTTACGAAACGTTATACTTCTTACATGGGAAACTACTCGTACATATTAGCTTTCATTTAACGTTGCTAGTGAAGTTAAAAAGGTGCAGTTACCTCCCATCCTGTAGTTACAACTGATAAACACACCATTTTCTAAATCTCTGCTACGCATATAGCTACAGTAACGGCATATAAAAAGAGATGAACATGCCACCGTACATTAAACTTTACGAACACAAATGGCAAAAGACAACCTAGCTAACTACCTAAAAGCCTAATGTTAAATGATAGGTTCTGTTAGCTAACGTTAGCTCGGGTTGTATCTAGCTAGCTACCTAATTACGATAGCAATTTGTACCAGCATTAAAGAGTTAAGCTTTACATTGATGTAACACATTAACGGTGATAACAAATGTACGGCAAACACTAAAGATACTTACATTACCTTACCCTATTCCTTAAAATTACTGGACGCGGTCTGTTAAGACCGCTGGCAAAATTACGAATCCCACTATGGCAACGCCATGACCCGCCCTCCGAAGCAGCTCGATTGGTTGGCGTTAGGCATTTCACCTCGAGGGGTTATGATTAGGATAGCGGATTGGTCAGGGGATAGGACCTGAACAAATGGGGTCACTTTACCTTGGACGCCTGGCCAATAGTAGTGATTGAAGGGCGGGTCTTGGCGTTGCCATAGTGGGAACACACCGTTGCCATGAAAAACAGAGCGTTGCTATGGACGCAATCGCTACACACAGCCTACGACGTAGCTACGGCGGCAGTTCGACTGCGGAAAAACTGGAGAAAAAGTGTGGGTGTTCAACCCTCTCACCGGGAAAAGTGTGGGTGTTAAAACACCCACATCCCCCACGGGTGCGACGCGCCTGAGCTAGCTGTCGTCTGGGACGAGAGTGTTCAGTCAGGCTTCAGTAATAATCATCATGCAGCAGTCCCGTGTGTATTTGTAGCATATATATGGATATATATGATATATATCCATTTTGTGTGCGATCCATCTGGCGTTCTATTTCCTTTCCTGACAACAACAAAATCTAAACGGGATACCGGAATTTCTGTGTGGAAATCTGATGTTTTCACATCACAAATGATGAACAAAGACTTTAAAACATGAGACTCTACATGTTGGCTGTTATAGTAGTTTAGTGTGGACTGGAAGGCAGAATTTTGATCGTAGATTAGAAGGTGTATTGACAAAATTAAATCAGTAATGATAAGTGTTTATCAAAACTATATTTATATCTACAGATTGGAAAAGAAGAACATAAAATTAAATATGCCTACATAAGTTCTGTTTGAAGCAAAAATACAACTAACTATGTATTTTATCTGGTAAAGCAGTCAGTGTGATGTTTGAGTTGTTTCCTCTTTGCTAGGCTTCTGTTTTTAATTTGCAAATGTTGTTGTTCATTTGTCTCTCTGTGTGTTGCAGATGTCATTGATGAATTTAGAAGCAAAGTGGAAAACAGCCCTGAGCTCCATCCTGGAGGAGCTGACCGAACCACAATTCAGTAAAATGCTGTTTAATTTGGTCAAAATCCCTCAAGGAGTGAAGACTGGCAAGGCCCGAGAAGAAATCCCTGATTTAATCGTTCAGTACTACGGGACAGAAGGGTCCATCTCTGTAATTGATAAAGAGATGAAGAATATACCAAGGCACGATGCTGCAGTCCAAGGGCCGCTGCGGCCCTTTGTGGAGAAAATGAAGAAACAACGCCAAGGAAAAAAAGGTTTAAAGAGTTGATATGATTAAGACTGAAAATCTATATATACTTGCTACTTTTTTTTGGTACCACAACGGTTGAGGTTCCAAGCGAGCTGAGCTGATACAAGAAGGTAAAGTTCTTAGACAGAATAGTCAGTAGCGACATGAGACATCTTGAACAACCCCACAGCCACAATTCTTTTTATTCACTCAACAGATTTAAAAAAAAAAAACATTTCAACACAAAACTAAGCCATATAATTGATGAACACATCCCTCTGTTTGGTTGACGATGAAATGACCCAGCGTGTGTCAAGTTAAACATGTCACAGTAGATTCATGTGGCGGCGCTTTGGGGATCAACTGAGAACCCCGCCTACAACGACTACCCGCAGTGGAAAACAAAACGAGAAAGTACTGGTACCAAAAAAGAGTCATGTCTGTCCATGAAGTTCATTTCAGACTCTCACTCAGCCATTTCTGAAAAATGCTAAATAAGGGGCAGTCCACACGAAGACGTATTTTGATGCAAACGCACATCTTTTGCATCGTTTGGGCCGATTGTCCACACGAATCCTGTAAACACACTGCCCGTAAACACACTTTTTTGAAACCTGGTCCCAGGGTGAATAAAAAAAAAAACGGCTCACGTTTGGCTTCGTGTGTACGGTGAAACCGCATACGTGCGTATCGATGATGTCATTCCCACACACCTCGGCCTCACAGCTCCGCCTTCAACCCAGCTGACCGCTCTAACGGACGCAATGCTGTTTATAAAGTGGAAGTAGACAATTTATCAACTAGCTAGCTAATCTGTCTGCTCATCAACTCCTTGAACGGATTATAGTAACTTTTAGCACGGCTTATTGTAGAAAGGCTACCGCAAGAAAAGTGTGTAGCTAGATTATCAAAAAGACATCGGATCATTCATGTTTGTTTGACTGCCGATGTTAGCTAGCAGAGCTAACGTTAGCGCTAGCTAGCTCGCTAACTAGCTAGCTCGCTAACTAGCTAGCGCGCTAACGTTAGCTCCGCTACCTAGCGCGCTGCAATCATGTCCGATAGCAGACAGAATTGCAAAATAGAAAGCAATCCAGCAGCACATTATACAATATAACGTTTTCTAGCGGTGGCCTTTATATAATGAGCAGTGGTGAAAGTTATTAAAGTCTAGTCCATGGCTGTAGAGAACTATGGTATGTTATGAAAGGAAGTGACTGAAGGCTGCTCTTCTTCTTCGTTCCGTTAATTTCTGTAGCAATAACAGCGCCGCCTACAGGCCTGGCATATGAAGTAGCGTGTTGAGTCATTTACAGATGGATTCATGTGTACGTGAATTTTCTTGAACCGAATCCAGGGAAGATGATGCGTTTTCATCCTAACGTCTTCGTCTGGATGGGGCCTAAGAGAATCATTTTCAATTTGTGTGTTTGTTTACCTTTTGAATGTCTTTTTCAGAGATGATGAGAAAACTTTCAACTGACTCGGGATCAGTGGCCAAAAAGCAAAAACCTGCAGCTGGTAGGTCAACTAAAAGAAATAAAACTTAATGACGTATTGATGTATAAAGTACAACCCCAAATCAGAAAAAGTTGGGACAGTATGGAAAACACAAATTAAAAAAAAAGAAAGTAGTGATTTCTAAATGTACTTTGACTTGTATTTCATTGCAGACAATACAACAGCACATAATTTAATGTGTTCCTCATGATTTTTATTGTTTTTTATTTCAAAAAAACACAATTTCTATTTTGGTTCTTGCAACACATTTAAAAAAAAGTTGAAACAGTAAAGCATTTACCACTTTGTAATGTTGCCATTCCTTTTCATAACACTTAAAAGACGTTTAGGATCTGAAGACACCAAGTGATGAAGTGTTTCAAGTGTAATTTTGTCCCATTCTTGCTGCAAACAAGTCTTAAGGTGGGCAACAGTACGGGGTCTTCGTTGTCGCATTTTGCGCTTCAAAATGCGCCACACATTCTCTATTGGAGACAGGTCGGGACTGCAGGCAGGCCAGTCAAGTACCCGTATCCTCTTCCTCCGCAGCCAGGACTTTGTAATGTGTGCAGAATGTGGTTTTGCATTATCTTGTTGAAATATGCATAGACGTCCCTGGAAAAGATGTCTTCTTGAAGGCAGCATATTGTGCTTCAAAATCTCAATGTACTTTTCAGCATTAATGGTGCCATCACAGAAGTGCAAGTTACCTTTGCCAAGGGCACTGACACAACCCCATACCAAGACCCTGGCTTTTGGACTTGTTGCTGGTAACAGTCTGGAAGATCCTTTTCTTCTTTGGTCAGGAGCACACGGCTTCCATTTCTCCCAAAAAATACCTGAAATACTAATTCATCTGACCACAGTACATGTTTCCACTGTGTGATGGTCCATCCCAGATGCCTCCGAGCCCAGAGAAGTCGACGGCGCTTCTGGACACTGTTAACATAGGGCTTCCTTTTGGCACAGTACAGTTTTACCTGGCATTTGTGGCTGTAACTACGTATTGTGGTACTTGACAAAGGTTTGCCAAAGTAGTCCTGAGCCCATGTGGTGATATCGCTTATAGATGAATGACGATTCTTGATGCAGTGCCGCCTGAGGGATCGGAGATCACGGTTCTTCAGCTTAGGCTTGCGCCCTTGTCCTTCACGCGCTGAAATTCCTTGAATCTTTTAATTATGTTATGCATTGTTGTAGGTGAAATAAGCAAATGTCTTCCTATCTTTCTTTGAGGAACATTGTTTTTAAACATTTCAATACTTTTCTCACGTATTTGTTGGCAAACTGGCGATCCTCGGCCCATCTTTGCTCCTAAAGGACTAGACCTTTCTTGGATGCTGCTTTTGTACCAAATCCTAATTACAATAACCTGTTGACATCACCTGTTTCAAATTACATCATTATTTAACCAATTTACCTGATTACTAGCCCTTAATTGCTCCTGTCCCAACCTTTTTTGGAATGTGTTGCAGGTCTGAATGACAGGAAAGGATGTATATTTACAAATGAAATTAAGTTGACCAGACAAATGTTATGTTCACATTGTCTGCAATGAAATACAAGTCAAAGTACATTTAGAAATCACTACTTTCTTTTTTTATTTGTGTTTTTCATACTGTCCCAACTTTTTCTGATTTGGGGTTGTATTACGGTAACACTTTATTGGAAGAGGTGTGCATAAGACTGACATGACACCTGTCATGAACATGAAGGAGTCATTTTGAGTGTTCATGACTGTTGTCATTAAGCGGCATTCAGTAAATTATGATACTTTTAGATATTTTTTAGATATCTTTGTCATGACAACTTGACTTTAGCGAAGACAACAATCTCTGTGTTATGACAACTTGACATTAAACAAGACAGTACAACCTGTCGATGTCTTTGTAATGACAACTTGATATTAACCTAGACAACATGGGGACTTTCCATTTCTCCGACGCTCCATTGTTCCGACCTCTCAATAACCCGAAAAATTCCCTTTGGTCCTACAGTCCACTAGTCCGTCCGACGTCCCCCACTATGACCACGCCAAGACCCGCCCTACGAAGCAGCTTGATTGGTTGGGGTTAGGCATTGACCTCAAGTGGTTTATGTTAGGATAGCCGATTGGTCAGGGGATAGGACCTGAACAAATGGGGTTACGTTACCTTGCGTAAGCATGGACACATGGCCAATAAATGATACTGAAGGGCAGGTCTTGGCATTGCCATAGTGGGATTCGTAATATCGCTGGTGGACGTCAGACTAGTGGGCTGTAGGACCAATGGGAATTTTTCGGGTTATTGAGAGGTCGGAATAATGGAGCGTCGGAGAAATGACATGGCACCAGACAACATCACCTAAATCCCATCACATAAATATGTCATGACAGGCCCAATTATCAAACTTTAATAAACTATTTAGCTTTATGTGTTAACATTACATTAAACTGTCATTAAGAGGTTGTTTTTTTACATTGGCTGTCGTGAGAGCATTATAATTGTGTCATGAATATTTTTCCTTGACCTCAAGTAAAGTGGAACAATTTGAACCTGTCAAGAAGTTTGATTTCATCATCAAATGCTTATATGATGGTGTCATGAATAATATCCTTGACCTCAAATAAAGTGGAACCATTTGGTCTTGTCATTAAGATGTCTTGAAGGCCCTGAACACTCATATGGGTGTTTTCAGTTAATCTGGCTAATTAGACCTCTTCCCAGGACTGCCTGGGTGTGTTTAAACTGATTGAATGACTTCTTCCTGAGTCCCCTGTCAGTGCTGTTGCACCTGTTAGGACGGGACAAATGTTCTATGGGTTAGGTTTGTGTGGTCCTGAGGAACTACAAAACCCCAATCAAGATCCCTAGTATGCCAGACAGCCTGGTTCCACAAGAAACACTTCGGCCCTCCCCATATGTCTTTCACTGTGTAAACATAGCATATGTAGATTTCAGCTCGCCCACCATGTAACCCCCCTTCCCTACACAAGAAATAGTCACAAGGGTTAAGCATGAAAGTAGAGGTCATATTAGCCATTACAGTGATATTTGATCTACCGTACTTATTATAGTGCAAGCGCCATAGTTCTCTGGAAGTGTCATCTGCCGAGCGCATCACGCAGCGTTTCCCCCCCCCCCTCTGTGCTGCATGAGTGACTTCAATGTGTGTGGGTGTGGCAGTGGTATTTGGGAAAGTTTTGTTGGCAGAGGTCATTACGTCAATCAATGGTTTGTCATATCTAACATCACAAATGCAACCACCACAAATGCAGTAATAAAAAATAAAAACACCACAAACTCTGGACCCCCGAATTGTCGTGGAGGGTACCATTTCCGTCGTTTCCGATCTGACTGATCCATTTGTCGTTTTTCTCAACCACCAGTTGTTTTTTGGAAACAAAAGTGGAAAGAAAATACACTCTCCTCTGAAGCCTCAGAGAAGTCAAACAGCCTGTCAGTACCTAAACTGTGTGTGTTTTTTTATTAATGAACAGAGATGCAGAGTGAATTGTTCTTTCAGTGTTCGGTGTCACTGTTGTTTCCTGCAAAAAGTTTAATCAGTAGCCATACCAGTCTGTAGGTCAGATTTACTCTTTGATGCAAGTCGAGGCTCTTCTTTACGCTGTTGGCCTAAAGGTATCACCCTTTTCCCAACGCAGTCTTCTCGTCGGTTGCTGAGAGTAGCACAGAATCACCGTCTGTCAGGCTCGCTCTCAGTCCTCCCTCGTAGGCGACACAACGGAAATTGTTGTCACTTGCAGGGCTCGAGAGTGCGACCAATCTGGTCGCACGTGCGCCCAAATTTTGTAAGGGTGCAACTAACATTTTTCCTAGGTTGCACCGGTGCACCTCCGCGCAGCCCCGCCGCACCTCCGCGCAGCCCCGCCCCCATTCACACACACGGCCACCGTGCAACACGGAGAGACACGGCATTGGTCCACACTGCGACATTTGTCTACAGTTTTAATTGTTATTAACACAGCTGTATATCGTTAAGCATGAGAGGGAAACCTGTATTTGTAGCAGTGTTTCCGCTGCTAACTGTGTTACTGCGGCCGCCGCACGGCGGAAAACACAGACGAAGTTATTGAATGCAACTAACTTCAGACGGAGCCTGCAAAATGCAGCGCAGTGATGATACAGACATTTCATACACAAGACGTGTGTAACGCCGCTGACCCGCCAAAGCATTCGACCCGTGCTGGACCCGTTCATAGTGAGTCAGCCGTCACTCTGTGAGTAGCATACGCTTCAGTCCATCGTACTCTCTCTCTCCTTTATTTTGATAGGAAAGCTGAAGACATGAAAGGGGAGAGGGGGGGGGGGGGGGGGGGGGGGACGACATGCAGTAAAGGGCCGCAGGTTGGAGTCTAACCTGGCCCGCTGCGTCGAGGACTAAACCTCTATATATACCGACGGAGCTATCTGGGCGCCCTCTTTCTCTCTTAATCTGTTATTGTTGTTGATAACAAGTGAAGGAGCTTTCTCAGAGATATATATATTTTAAATGTATCCTAGGCTATTTATTTCAGATAATTTTCATTTACATGTGTTGCAGCTGTATATTTTCAAACTGAGAAGTAAACCAGCTGTCTTTGCATTTTATTTTAATCACAACCTGTTTTCATAAAAGAGCTTGTGAAAAGTGGCTTTGACTCAAAACGGAACATTTAGCCCACTTAGTCCACAGAGATATGATTTTTAGTCCTGGACTAGTGGAAGATCTGATAAGAATCAGTGTGTGTGTGTGTGTGTGTGTGTGTGTGTGTGGGGGGGGGGGGGGGGGGGGCAGTTTGGAGGATTTTGATGCTAAGGGAGTGTGGCAAGCTGGTACTGTCATAGGTTTAGGCAAGGCTAAAGGGGAAGAAGGCCAAATTACAGGTGTTGTCCATCTGAGGGGCAGAGGACAGCAGGGGGGGGGGGGGCTATAAGACTTTGAGCCATGAAATGTTAGATCTCAGTTCAGGGAAGCACTTTGATCTATTTTGAAATGTTTTACTTAAAGGTATAGTGGTCGCTGACAGGTCAGCGAGCAGACGGCCACGGCCTCCGACCATAGACAGTATATAAAAGCCTCCGACCGCTGCGCTGCCCCCCTCGCTCTCGGCGATAGCTTGTTTGTTGGCCTGTAGCATGCTAACGTTAGCTATAGAGATGCTTGTCCTAAATAGATTTCCACTTACCGGTGGCGAGTCTGACATAGTGGAAGGAGAACTAGGCTCGTGCACGCTCTCTCGTGCACACGTTTAATAGGCGTTCCCTCTCGGGAGCAGGTAGGGTGTTGCGCATGTGCATTTTTTCAAAAAGTGGACAGTTCTTTTCTAAAATTCAGGAAAATCCTCCATTATACCTTTTTGAAATGTTTTAGTTTGGCAGCTCAGTGAAGCACTTCAAACTTTTTTTGTTAATATTTTTATTTTTATATGCAGTATGATCGTGTTTCAACTAAAAAGTATTTACCTACACCTTATTCTTGTTTAAAATCATTTACATAATATAAATGAATGTATATGGAGCGCGATAAAAAGGTAACCTTGAAATTGTGGCGTTAACGGCGCCGCGAGGAAACATTTGGGTGCACCTAAATTGTGTGCTGGTGCACCTAAATAAAAAAGTTAGGCGTACCAGTGCAACCAAGGCAAAAAGTTAGTGTGGAGCCCTGACTTGTAGGTTATCGCAAACCTAGCTGCTCCCCTCTGGATCAGGAATGCTGCCCCTCCGGATGAGGAACGCTGCTCCTCTCCGGATCAGGAACGCTGCTTGCAGTGTGTGGCGTGAATCCATGTCGCTCTCTCTGCTATCTTCACTGCCATTTGCGTCACCAAGAGGATTTGAAACGGTCCGTTCCAACGTCTGCTATGCCAATGTTTCCTCCTGTAATCCTTCACCACCACGAAGTCTCCTGGTTTGAGCTTGTGCAGCGGACCCCCTTCTGGTTGAGGCAGACCTGCTGAAACCTGAATTCTTATGACAGAAAGAGCAGAAGACAGTTGCACGCAATACCTTAACATGTCACTTTCGCACAGGGTGGTGGAAGGAAGATGTCCTATCCCTAATGATATTTTGTTCCCAAAGGGAAATCTCAATCGGACTGAGATTACAGCAAGATTTGGATCTTTTCGCATCCAATGGTAAAGCCGCTGTCCAAAGGAGCTCTGTGTTTGAACAGTATTTTACCATTCAAGTGATAAGCACAGTGGCACCTGATTTCCATGCCAGCATCCATACTTATTTAGTGAACCTTATTTTGTAACCAACACTAAAACCTTAATTATAAGCTTTCTATTAGGCCTTTAAGATGAAAAGCTACTATGGAAGTAGTGATGTAATTTAAAGCTATAGCTGGCAACTTTGATAAAAAACATCTCAATATTTGCTTACGCCAATCAGATCATTTGTGGAATCAAATCCACCTTCCTCTGTCTCTTCCTGGTGTTCCTAATGGCATTAGGGAAACTTTATCATGTTTCAGCTAATTTTGCCTACTAAAATATGTTTCTGAAAGGATTTTTAGGTGAGAAATAGGCAATGAACTAACAGAATATTGATCCATATTTTATTCAATTTGACATTCAGTTTGACTACCATTCATGAGCAGTCATTTGACACTATGTAGAGATTCCTCGGCTCTGATTGGTAGTAAACTTAGGAAAACAGAGGAACATTATCTTTTCACAGACTGTCTGTGTAATGTGCTCCTGTTTTTAGTCTAAACAAATTACCTACTGAACTTTAACTGTTAATAAAAATTTACTTATAAAGCTAAATTTACTTAAAAAGCTATAAAATCCAAATGATGTGAACACTTTATACTTTAAACTAATTATTTATAAAGCTACTATTATCCCTCCTGTTTGAGGCATGAAAAACTCATGACTCGAACACTCAGCATATATAAATAATGTTTAGTGGATTCTCCATTAACACTCACAATGATATCTAACTGTTTTTGACAAAAACTCCAATGTTCTCTCTATCTAAAAAAATGTTTGTGTGCACACCGTTTATCAAAATATGGTTAAAAATGACTCCAACAGCCAATAAGGAGTTAAGAAGCGAGAACCTGTACGGTTACATCGATCGCTTCCTGTTTGATCGGATACTGATGTTTTTGAGGCCGGTAGTCAGAGCGCGGAGTGATAACAACAGGCTGACAATTTTTAATCAAACCGACGTCATATTTGTGCGTCGCCCAAAGATGATGCGGCACCTGGGATAATAATGGCGAGATGTCTGTTTTGTCATGAAAATAGGTGTGTGTTGTAACCGCTGGTTCACTCAATATGTAAACACTGCGTGTACAAGACACACGTTGTGATAAGAGCTTCCTATAACACCCTGTCGAGGGAGAGAAGAAAACCTCTTTATCAGGAGTCTCTGTCCAGTCTGTCAGTCTGTCACAATTCCGGACCCAAGGTCCCAAAACTGCCCACGGATCTGTGGGAGATTTTGACAAAGAAATATGTGACTGGGAGTGAGACAATCTGAAAAACACACTCTGTTTATCAGTCAAGTTGATCAATACTGCACAGTTAATTCCCTGCCAGTATATGTAAGAACACTCCAGCTCGTCGAATAATTCTTCAAATGTTTCAGCCTATTCTGTGTCCGGCTCTGATGAGACAAAAGAAGCACAATGAACACTCTGTGATTCCATCAGCTCAGCTGTGGGTGATACAACTTTTTCTGCTTCAGCTGGGACAAAAATTTAAAACTTAAGGAGCACCTCTGTAGGCAACAACTTACTCTTCCTCAGCCAGGAGGTTAACAGTCTGGCAAAGAGAAACACTTGAAATTTAAACAAAAGTGTGCATTTCCAATGTGTCAAGAATAATCAGTCAAAGAATGATTTTTATCAAGCCGCACAACTGGAAACATGGAAACAACCCCAATTCCAAAATAGACACATTAAGTGTCTGCCTATAAGTTTACAACTCATACTTTGTAGGAAGCAAAACTGAGCCTTTTTCTATTTGTCTCTATTTGTCTTTTGTCGTAACGATCAGTAATACAAATAAAAAAGAGTGGTTTATTTTTCCTAGGATAATCATTCCTCTGGAGAGGAAAAAAAACAAAAACAACCACTAGTCTATTCAGGAAACTTTCTGATTTGTCGTTCAGTTTTACCTAAGAATAGAATTAGTAAACTCAATTTACCCAATAAGGAAATGACCAGTGAGCGTTTGTGTCAATTCTTTTAAAACTCTAATAATTACATTTATAACACTAGCGTCGAATATAAAAAATGAAGTGGCCTACTATAACTATACACAATTAGGCATTTCTTATAGGATCTAAAAAGATCAGTATGTTGGTTAAACCTGATAACAATCTTTTTACCCTATCGATTTGTCCCTAATAGCAAACAAAAAAACTGTGTATCAGTGCAAAGCATTTCTTCATTGCATGAAGCTGTGTGTGTGTCTTTGAGTGTGTCTGTGTTACCGTCCTCAGTCAGCTTTGAGACTCAGTCAGTCAGCATGTTGTTCTCCCTCTGAGATGTTTGTGATGATTTTTTTTTTCTTCGGGCAGTTACATACCCAATGTCCAAAGTCCTTCCAGTACCAACAGTGGTCTGGGTTGTAGGGCTCATTATTTCGTCCACGGTCCCCTCCTCGGCCTCCTGGCCTGGCGCGACCACGCTCTTTGTGGCCGCGGCCTTTTTCGGGTCCGCGCTCCATATGTTGCCCACCAGCCTGTTAACATGCAGACATACGCTTCAAACATGGTTTTGTCAAGTCTCTTACTTTGTTTGTTCTTTCTTTGGTCCTGTTCCTTTCCACCTGATGCAGTGCGGACTGCTGTGGCGGTTCTGTCCAGTCGTCGGGTCTGTTGAGCTTAACAACTCAACAGCAGGTAACGTTAGCCTTCTGCTAGCTAGTAGCTGGATTAAACCATAGACAGTATATAAAATGGACACAGCGATCCCGCTGTTTTTGACGGAGACAAGTGAAGCCTCTTACCAGCACTTTTCCGGTGATGGGAAAGGGTTACTGAGCGTTACTGCGCAGCTGCAAACTGCATTTCCCGCCCTAGATGTGACGTGACCAAAGTCTTCTGGTAGCTGCGCAAAAGAAATCTCAATCATTCCCAATCTATCAGAGACGGAGAGCGTAGGTATATGTAAGGAGATAACATAGGCACAGGCTAATTATTGCTAACTAAAATGCTAGTTAACATTAGTAATTAAACTAAACGGCTAATGTACGTCGAAACTGCCTGCGAGCTTCTCCTGTACTATACGGTAATTCCTCTACAATACGACAGTAAGTCGCGTGGTTATGACACAACCGTTAGCCTATTTTTATAAAGACGTCTGCTACGGAGCCATAACGTGAGGTACAAGGTAATGTAGCCTTGTGTACATTGTCGTGTTTCTTAAGAAATAAACAACGGACAAATCAAGTCTTTAAACGCTTCAGATGTAAAGTTATTGGCTGTCAAAGTGACGCCAAAATGAATTGCAGTCAATGGGATGCTAACGGGGGTGATGGGAAAGGGCTAGCAAAATGGCGCCATCGCGGCTTCGCTCTGAGGAGAGAAGCCTGCCCCCTTGGATTAAACATGGTTAAAAAGCTGACGGCTAACGCTAAAGTTTGATTGTTTCTGTCGGAACACAGACGAGAGACGGTGCGTTCATGAAGCTGGTAATCTACAGCCTCGCGGTGCATTCGTAGTTATTGTAAAATACCCTTTTGAATTTATTTCCTCAGCATATTAGGTCATATTGTTGATTGTTTATATATATATTTGAACAGTGAAAATAATAATAAAAATTGTTTTTTTTAACTTTAATGTCACTAATGATGATTATTCATTTGAATTGAAATATTTTAAATACTTTCACAGCAAAAATGATGTATGCGATTAATTTAGATTAATTAATCACAGAGTCTGTAATTAATTCAATTAAAAAATGTAATCGATTGACAGCCCTACTTAAAACCATCGACGGTGTGCAACAACACTGATGTTTGTTTCTTCTTTTAAAGATCAACTGAAGAGCTGCCAATCTGACCAGGTGAGAAGATGTATCCAGACATTTATTTTATTATATATATATATATATATATATATATATATATATATATATATATATATATATATATATATATATATATATATTAGGGCTGTCGAAATAACGCGTTCATTTCGATTAATTAATCTGAGAAAAATTAGTGAGTTAAAAAAATGAATTGCAATTAATCCATTCCATATTGACCTTTCACCCGGAGCCGTTCTAAACACATATATGAAGGAGGGAGAGCACAGATGTAGCCTATTAAGAGAACAGAGTGCGCAGAACATTGCTGGCTAGTTAACAGCTTAACAACTCAACAGCAGGTAACGTTAGCCTTCTGCTAGCTAGTAGCTGGATTAAACACGGTTAAAAAGATGACAGCTAAAGTTTGACTGTTTCTGTCGGAACACAGACGAGAGACGGTGCGTTCAATGAAGCTGGTAATCTACAGCCTCACGGTGCATTCGTAGTTGTTGTAAAATACCCTTTTGAATTTATTTCCTCAGCATATTAGGTCATATTGTTGATTGTTTTATATATATATATATATATATATATATATATATATATATATATATATATATATATAAAACAATCAACAATATGACCTAATATGCCGATATATATATATATATATATATATATATATATATATATATATATATATATATATATATATATTTGAAGTGAAAATAATAATAAAAATAGTTTTTTTTTAAAAAGAATACACATTTATATATATATATATATATATATATATATATATATATATATATATATATATATATAAATGTGTATTCTTTTTACACTCTTTGTATCCAGAAGAAAACCATCAGTCAATTTGGCATAAAAGCACAAGCTGGGAAAGTTGTGCAGAGTTCTGCACAAATAAGAAAAAAAGGAAGGTGAGATGCATTTTGAAATAAGCAGATTGGTGATAAAACAGCGAGCTTTACAGTGATGGTACAATACGTTGCGTAGACAATCAACAGATAAGACTTATCGGTTATTAAACTTGAAAATGAACTATATGAATTCTTTCTAATGTTGTGTAATGTTTGTTCAGATGGATCCTATTAATGCTGCAAAGCCCAAGAAGAAGCCCAAAAAGAAGACCGAGACGCAAGTTTCATCATTGAAACATCAAGCATCAGCTTCAAATAATGTGAAAAGAAATTACTAATAACTTACTATTAGACTATTAGAATTAAATATCTGCATTTCAAAGCATTCTTGGCAGTGGAAATAGTAGCTGTAAAGAAAAAAGAAACTTACTTGAAGACCCCAAAACCACTTACTGTATTTTTCAGGAGTTTTCAATCGCATCGCATGGTCTTTAAGTATAAATAGATATACTGTATGTTGTTGGTCACAGGACCATTCGCATTCAAATGACACGAGTCTACATGACATCATCGCCTACATCCTGTCGTCAGTCCCTATATCCCATCCTCTACGACAAGATGTTTCATAGACACTCAACAGATCATTATGAAATGAAATTAATGAAAATGAACAAGAGGAATTCTTTGTAATGGTGTTTTTATCTTGTGGTTTGTCCAGATGGATCGTGTTGGAGCCGTGGAGACTGAAAAGAAGACAGAGGAGCAAGATTTGTCCCTGAAACCAGTTGAATCCATAAAAACCTTCAAGGTAGTAAGAGACAACTCTGTTCTACTGATGCTAACATCTGTTTAAAATGTGTTTGACCTTCATATCAAGTCAGCGGTTTGTTTGTTGTTAGGTTTATAAGCAGAATGGGACAATTCAAGGTTAAACTACTTCCTAATCATCCATTGCAAAAGCATTTGAAATATCCATAAAATAAAACCATAGACATAATCAAACATTCCATAATAAACCTGTTAAGACATTAGATGTTATTCTCGTCTCTGCCTAGTTTATAAATTGTTAAATATTGTGTGGTTCACAAACAGACATAAATCTTCCTTTAATGCAGACACTTGGGTAACCACTGAACTATACAACTACTTTATCCTTTATTATATTTTATTCTTGTATTTTAATTGTCTTCATGTAAAGCACTTTGAATTGCCCTGTTGCTGAAAAGTGCTATACAAATAAAGCTGCCTTGCCTTTATCGGAGCGAATTTTGTACACTGTATACTTTTAAGCTTGTCTTTACTATGAATGTCAATCTGTCTTTATTCAGGTTCCAAGTGCTGCTGTCCAGACTGGGAGGATTCAAATAATGGACATTAAAAAGTCTAATAAGAAAAAAACTCACCTGGTGGTAGAGTTCAACGGCCGGATGCAGACGGTGTTTGTGACAACTCGACTTCTGGCAAACACATTTGGCCTCAAAGTGGAGGATGATTTTGAAAGGAGACTCTGCTCTCAAATGCCGCTCACAGCAGAGGCAACATTACAAGGAAGAAAAGTTACAGACATTAAAAAGGTGAAAAAAGACACATTTGTAGAAGGTGAATGCGGTTTACTTTTAAGTACCGTGGTTGCTGTGCCAGAAGTCCACCTAACTGTTTAGTTAGGGTGGTGCTTTCATTTTTTTTCAAGTTTTGTCAAAAAAATCAGACCAATGACTGCTTAGATGACCACGGCAGCAATTGAGATGCAATTACAGTTAGGTCCGTGACACATTTTTCATAATTTTGGCCCTGTGCGCTAACACAATGGATTTGAAATGAAATCATCAAGATGAAATTGTAGTGCAGACTTTCAGCTTTATTTGGAGGGTATTTACATCAAAATTGGAGGAAGGGTTTAGGAAGTACACACATTTTCAACATCATTAATTAGGCAGATAAAAGGTCTGGAGTTGATTTCAGGTGTGACATTTTCATTTAGAAGCTGTTGCTGCGAATCCACAATATGTGGTCAAAGGAGCTCTCAATGCAAGTAAAGCAGGCCGTCCTTAGGCTGCAGAAAAAAGGAGAAATCCATCAGAGAGATGGCAGACACATTAGGAGTGGAAGACAACGGTGATTGATGATCGCAAGATCCTTTCCACAGTGAAGAAGAACCCCTTCACAACATCTAGTGAAGTGAAGAAGACTCTCCAGGAAGTAGGCGTATCATTATCCAAGTCTACCATAAAGAGAAGACTTCACGAGAGCAAATACAGAGGGTTCACCACAAGGTGCAAACCATTCATAAGCCTCAAGAATAGAAAAGCCAGGTTAGAGTTTGCCAGAAGACATGTAAAACAGCCAGCCCAGTCCTGGAACAGCATTCTTTGGACTGATGAAACTAAGATAAACCGGTACCAGAATGATGGGAAGAGAACAGTATGGAGAAGGCTTGGGACGGCTCTTGATCCGAAGCACACCACATCATCTATAAAACATGGTGGAGGCAATGTAATGGCATGGGCGTGCACGGCTTCCAGTGGCACTGGGTCACTAGTGTTTATTGATGATATGACAGAAGATGGAAGCAGCTGCATGAATTCTGAAGTCTATAGGAACCTTCTGTCTGTTCATATTCAGCCAAATTCAACAAAGTTGATTGGACGGCACTTCACAGTTCAGATGGACAATGACCCAAAACATGGTGATGTCTATGGGCTCCAGACTACAGGCAGTCATCACCTGCAAAGGATTCTCAACAAAGTATTAAGAATGGACATTTTGTTTATGATTATATTAATTTGTCCAATTACTTTAGGTCCCTTGAAATTAGGGGACTATGTATGAACATGTGTGTAATTCCTAAACCCTTCCTCCAATTTTGATGTAAATGCCCTCAAAATAAAGCTGAAAGTCTGCACTACAATTTCATGATTTCATTTCAAATCCATTGTGTTGGGGCACAAGTCCAAAATTATAAAAATTGTGTCACTGTCCAAATATTTCCGGACCTAACTGTATATAGTACATATAACAAAAACACCACAATCCTCTGTGAATGAATCTGTTCTTTCAATGGAATTTTTTGGTGTTATTTCTGACAGGGTTTTTTGGCACCTTACTAATTCCATATTTTTAATGTAGAAACTTTAGTCAAAGATAAAAACATTTTGTTTTATAAGGATATTCCGGCTTGTATACAGACTTTTCATGACTTTTCATGACTTTTATAACTTTTATATATTCCATATTCAAACTTTTCTGGGGAGTGGTGACAATGAATTAGAGAAAATCTGTTTAATCTTGTGGTTTGTCCAGATGGATCCTGTTGGAGATGTGAAGCCTGAACAGAAGTCAGAAGAGCAAGATTCATCCCTAAAACTAGCTGCACCCTCCAAAACCTTCAAGGTAGCAGCAGGGACATCTCTGTTCTTTGGGAACTTTGGGAAGCACTGAATTCCATAACTACTTTATTGATTTTGATTTTTGTATTGTACTTTTCAGCTGGTCTCAAACCTTCACTATGAATGTCAATCTGTCTTTATTTAGGTTCAAAGTGCTGCTTTCCAGACTGGAAGGATTCAAATACTGGGAATTAAAAAGTCCAATAAGACAAACACTCACCTGGTGGTAGAGTTCAACGGCAGGAAGCGGAAGTTTTTTTTGACAAATCGACTTCTGGCAAGCGCATTTGGCCTCGAAGTGGGCGATGATTTTGAAAGAAGATTCTGCTCTCAAATGCCGCTCACAGCAGAAGCAACAATACAAGGGAAAAATAAAATTACAGACATTAAAAAGGTGAAAAAGACACATTTGTAGAAGGTGAACGTGGTTTACTTTGAGTACTGTGGTCGCTGTGCGGAAAGTCAACTTATCTGTTTAGTTTGGGTGGTGCTTTTACTGTAAGTATTGTGAGGAAAATTAGACTAATGACTGATAAAACGAGGATGGCAGCAATCAAGATCGAGATTCTTAATAAAGGAAACAAACATCTGTGAATAATTGAATGTGAAGGAGAGTGAAGAACACCACAGGTCTACTGACTGTTTGATGGTGTATTTCTTTAACCATCACGACGCAGTCTCTCTACACTTAGCCCGCCTTTGTTTTTGGCGTTATAAACAATTGTCCTGATATGAAGTGCAGTCGCACCCAGAACTATTTTTTAAAGGTCCCCTGGCATGAAAATGTCACTTTATGAGGTTTTTTAACATTAATGTGAGTTCCCCCAGCCTGCCTATGGTCCCCCAGTGGCTAGAAATGGTGATAGGTGTAAACCGAGCCCTGGGTATCCTGCTCTGAGAAAATGAAAGCTCAGGTGAGCCAATCAGGAATCTTCCCTTTATGATGTCATAAGAGGAAAGGTTACCTCCCCTTTCTCTGCTTTGCCCGCCCAGAGAATTTGGCCCCCCCCATGAGAAAGAGAGAGACATCATGGCTTCAATGGCAAACAAGCGAAGCATGACAGTTGATCAAGTCCACACCAAGGGGGTCAGCCTGCCTCCTCAGAGCGAAGCCGCTATGGCGCCACTTTATGCTACCCAAACCATCACCCCCCCGTTAGCATTCCATTGACTGCCATTCATTTTGGCGTCACTTTGACAGCCAATAACTTTACATCTGAAGCGTTTAAAGACTTAATTTGTCTGTTGTTTATTTCTAAAGAAACATGACAATGTATAAAAGGCTCCGTTACCTTGTACCTCACGTTATGGCTCCGTAGCAGACGTTTTTATAAAAATAGGCTAACGATTGGGTCATAACCACGAGACTTACTGTCTCATAGTAGAGGAATTACCGTACAGTACAGGAGAAGCTCGCAGGCAGTTTGGACTTACATTAGCTGTTTAGTTCAATTACTAATGTTAACTAGCATTTTAGTTAGCAATAGTTAGCCTGTGCCTATGTTATCTCCTTACATATACCTACGCTCTCCGTCTCTGATAGATTGGGAATGATTGAGATTTCTCTTGGCACCAGAAGACTTACAACGTTCAGAGACGTTGCTCACGTCACATCTACGTCATCAAGCTCAGTTTGAAGCTGCGCAGTAACGCTCAGCTATCACTGGAAAAGTGCTTCTAATAGACTTCACTGGTCTCTGTCAAAAACAGCGGCCTTCGTCCATTTCTTATATGTCTATGGGCCACACCCCCACCCTCCACCTTAACCACTAAGGTCTATATAAAAGCATCCAAAAAGCAGCATGTCATAGGACCTTTAAACTTGTGGAAATTAATTAGAGGATTTATTTCTGTGTTTTAATCTTGTGGTTTCTTCAGATGGATTCTGTTGGAGCCGTAACGACTGAACAGAAGACAGAGAATAAAGTTGTGGACTTGAAACCAGCCGAATCCTCCAAAACCTCCAAGGTAGCTGCAGGGAGGTCTCTGTTTTACTCATGTTTGGTTTTCCTTCTTGTTCCCTGTTCAGTTTATTAGCTGGATGAGACAATTCAAGATATGGCCATTTGTCCATAAAAGCAAATAAACTACATCCTAATGAACCAACGCAAAAACATTAGAAAAATTCATCAATCACAAACTGTTAAAGACAGATTACTCTTGACTCTGCTCAGTCTATTGGCTGGCAACTATTTCATGGTTCGCAAATGCAGACACTTTGGGAAACACTGAACTATACAACTACTTTACAGTATCTTTTGTACAGTACTATTCAGCTTGTTCCAAACCTTCACTATGAATGTCAATCTTTCTATATTCAGGCTCAGCGTGCTGCTGTCCAGACCGGGAGGATTAAGATAATGGAAATTAAAACATCAAAAAAGAACAAAAAGAACAAAAAACTGGTGGTAGAGTTCAACGACCAGATGCAGACGATGTTTGTGACAACTCGACATCTGGCAAACGCATTTGGCCTCAAAGTGGATGATGGTTTAGAAAGAAGACTCCGCTCTCAAATGCCGCTCACAGCAGAAGCAAAATTACAAGGAAAGAAAATCACATACATTAGGGTTATCCCTAACCTGGGTAAGAAATCAATGTAGATTATTTTTCCCCATGTTTGATTCTTTAACATTAAATCACAGTGAATGAAATAAGAATTTTTGAATTAAAACCTTTGACAAAGTGATAAAAACAAATATGACAAACAAATACATAATTGATTGCTTTCAGACACGACAAGCCTTTTATATACCAGGTTAATGTTACATGTTAAATTCTGATGAAAAGTCAGGCAATTTAAAGTGGGGGTCTATGGGAATTGACCTCCTTTTGGAGCCAGCACTTCCACATTGGTTTCATTTTTCAGCACCAACTGTCTGATACTATATGATAAATTAAAAAGTTAGATAAAACTAACTTTTTAAAATGTCTTTTTCAGACATGAGCGAATGTGCGAGTACGTCAGGATCACTAGCCGAGAAGCAAAAACCTGACGCTGGTAGGCAACACACACACATCCAATTTATAGTGTCAAATCATAATAGACTTATCTAAATTAGTCATTCCGACAGCTCAATGTCATTCATGTAGAGGAGGTGGCTGATGGTCACTCCTCTTCTGAACTTGTATACCTAGCCACTCGTAGTGATGATCTGACTTAGGGGGTCCGGATAAGCAGCTGCCATAAACTCCAGAGACTGCATGAAGGTCAAAGACATCACTGTTTGTGCAGTTTGCAAACTGCGTGCTGCAGTGCCGTCTGTCTGTGTTCCAGCAGAGTTGCCCACAGCCTACACGTCATCGCTGTCAGGAAGGCAAGGCAAGGCAAGGCAGCTTTATTTGTATAGCACTTTTCAGCAACAGGGCAATTCAAAGTGCTTTACATGAAGACAATTAAAATACAAGAATAAAAGTTACATTGCAGTATAAGAAATTAAACGAAAGTATAAGAAATGGATAGTTATTTAACGAAAGGCAACATCAAAAAGAAAGGTCTTCAGCCTTGATTTAAAATGTAATGGACTGTATATAACACTTTTCTAGTCTTAACAACTGCTGAAAGCATTTTAATACAGTACAGTACGGGGTTCAGTGTCTTGCCCAAGGACACTCTGACATGGGACTGCAGATCAAACCACCAACCTTCCAAAGGGCAGGCAACCACTCTACCACTGAGCCACAGCCACCCCTAAGAACTGAGAGTTGCAGCGGACCTGCAATTTTCTGGAAGTTGGTTCCAAATATGTGGAGCATAGAAACTAAATGCTGCATCTCCCTGTTTAGTTCTGACCCTGGGGACAGAAAGCAGACCTGTCACAGACCACCTGAGAGGTCTGGGTGGTTCGTAGTTTACTAGCAGGTCAGAAATGTATTTTGGACCTAAACCATTTAATGATTTATAAACTAGCAAAAGTATTTTGAAATCAACTCTCTGAGGCACAGGAAGCCAGTGTAAAGACTTCAGACCTGGAGTGATGTGATCCACTTTCTTGGTCTTAGTGAGGACTCGAGCAGCAGCGTTCTGAATCAGCTGCAGCTGTCTGAGTGATTTTTTAGGGAGACCTGTAAAGACAACCGTTACAGTAGTCCAGTCTACTGAAGATAAAAGCATGGACAAGTTTTTCCAAGTCCTGCTGAGACATAAGTCTCTTTACCCTTGATATATTCTTAAGGTGGTAATAGGCTGACTTTGTAATTGTCTTAATGTGGCTGTTGAAATTCAGGTCTGAGTCCATAATTACACCAAGATTTCTGGCTTTGTCTGTTGTTTTTAACATTGTCGTTTGAAGCTGAGCGCTGACTTTTAATCGTTCCTCTTTTGCTCCAAAAACAACCACCTCAGTTTTTTCTTCATTTAATTTAAGAAAGTTCTGGCACATCCAGTCGTTAATTTGTTCAATGCACTTAGTCAGTGTTTGTATAGGACTATAGTCTCCTGGCGATAAGGTTATGCAAATTTGTGTGTCATCCGCATAACTGTGGTAACATATTTTGTTGTTTTCCATAATCTGAGCCAGTGGAAGCATGTAGATGTTAAACAGAAGAGGCCCCAGAACAGAGCCTTGGGGAACTCCGCACGTCATATTTGTATGCTCAGATGTATAATTACCTATAGATACAAAGTAGTCCCTATTCTTTAAATAGGATTTAAACCAGTTTAGGACTGAGCCAGAAAGGCCAACCCAGTTTTCTATTCGGTGTAGTAATATGTCATGGTCGACCGTGTCAAATGCAGCACTGAGATCAAGTAATACTAAGACTGCAGTTTTGCCACTATCTGTGTTTAAAGGGATACTTCACCGATTTAGCATTCAGCTTTGTATCAGTAGAAACCCGGTAGTATTTCTGAATGACCATGCGTCCCTCCCTCATATCCCCCTGAGACAGGAGATATCTGCATTGGGGGGTCTGCAAAAAATCTTCCGATGACGTAAAATGACGATTTTTGCGTCATCGGAAGATTTTTTGGCCAGAGCAAAAGACTACAACCAGTAGTAGGACCTACTTCCGCATGTTTTAAACCCGCCCATCGCCCGAAGCGAGCCGATCTCGGCCGGAAAAAAACGAAATGTCAGCCATCTTGAATCCTCGCTAAACAGGGCTCTGCTCTATCTTCTCAGCAGCAAACTTTTACAACAATGTTGTGCATTCAAACTACCGCACGTGTACCACCGGGATACATCGGTACAGATCGGAGAATATGCAGGAAACGTTATTACAGACAAAATAATCGGCACACTACGAGAGCTTCGCCTGCCACGGAGACTAGCACGGGGACCAGCGTACCCCGAGCCGGGTAGGGGACATCCTCGTCGTCGGCTAGGTGGGAAGCTAACGCTAGCCGGGGAAAAGGCACATCCAGAGCGAGCTAACGCTAGCCGGCCACCTGTCCCATCAATCCTGCTTGCAAGTGTCCGTTCATTTAACAACAAACTGGACTACATCCAACTTCAACGATGCTCCCAACGCGAGTTCAGAGACTGTTTTTTGCTCAACAGTGAACCGGACTGTCCAGCTACCAGGACTGCTAGCCCTCCGACAATCCAAGCTTCTTTTACTGTCTATGGCTCTCTCTCATGGATGTATTAAGAGACCTTCTCAGCAGCAAACTTTTACAACAATGATGTGCATTCAAACTACCGCACGTGTACCACCGGGATACATCGGTACAGATTGGAGAATATGCAGGAAACGTTATTACAGACGAAATAATCGGCCCACTACGAGAGCTTCGCCTGCCACGGAGACCAGCACAGAGACCAGCGTACCCCGAGCCCATCCTCGTCGTCGGCTAGGTGGGAAGCTAACGCTAGCCGGGGAAAAGGCACATCCAGAGCGAGCTAACGCTAGCCGGCCACCTGTCCCATCAATCCTGCTTGCAAGTGTCCGTTCATTAAACAACAAACTGGACTACATCCAACTTCAATGATGCTCCCAACGCGAATTCAGAGACTGCTGTGTTTTGTGCTTTCGTGGGAAACATGGCTGAACAACAGTGAACCGGACTGTCCAGCTACCAGGACTGCTAGCCTTCCGACGATCCAAGCTAGAGATGCTCTGTATGAAGGTGAGCTGTGTTAACACGGACTGGTGCAGAAATGGGGTGATTTGTATCCAACTAACTGCTAACCGCTGGAGTTTGTGACTGTTACATGGTGACCGTTCGACATCCCACGCTAATTCACGGCTGTGTTTATACTCGGTGTTTACAGCCCACCAAGCCTAATGCTAGTATGCGTTAGCTGAACTTTACGGAGCCTATACTGTGTGTGTGCACTAAATATAGCCTGTTTCGTATGTCGTTATTATATAATGTAGTTTTTATATATTTTAAATGTGTGACACCACTTGAGCCACGATGAAACGTTGTTTTGTGTATATGGTTGAAATAACAATAAAACACATTGAGTTGAGTTGAATGCCTCACTGTGTCTGTCAGTCAAGCGGTAGGCGTGTCTTGGGAGTGGACTCAAAGCAGCGAAGCGAAGTGCATTCTGGGATTTGGTGTCTTTCATCCATATGAGCCAAAAACACATTTTCTGGCTTTTCTCGGCCTAGAAGGCACCAATTAAATTTTTTTTCTCACATTTCTGCTACATAAGTGACCCAATTTAAAGATATATTAGGCTTTCCAGCGGTGAAGTATCCCTTTAAGTGGATATCATTAAATACTTTAACAAGAGCTGTCTCAGTGCTGTGGTGTGGTCGAAAACCCGACTGGAAGGCATCAAAACCATTGTTTAGTGACAAGAAAAGGTTGAGTTGTTGAAAAAACGCTTTTTCAATGATTTTACTTAAGAAAGGAAGGTTAGATATCGGCCTATAGTTGCTCAGTAGCGCCGTGTCTAGATTTTTCTTTCTTAAAAGTGGCTTGATGACTGCAGTTTTCAGGGCCTTTGGGAAGATACCTGAGAGTAGAGACGTGTTTACAATCTGTAAAAGATCAGAAGACATACAATTTGAAACATTTTTGAAAAGGCCTGTTGGTAGAATATCAAGGCAACAGGAGGAGGTTTTCAGATGTTGTATAATGTCCTCCAGGTTTTTATGGTTGATCATATGAAATTGTGTGATATTGGAATTTGTTTTGCCTGGACAGTGTGGCAACACATATCCCTTACTTGATATGGAGGCACTGACAGTTAGTCTAATTTTCTGAATTTTGTCTTTGAAAAAGGAGGCAAAATCATTGCAGGCCTTGGTAGATAAAAGTTCAGATGCTACTGGTACTGGAGGGTTTGTTAACCTATCAACAGTAGCAAACAGAGCACGTGAATTATTATTGTTTCTGGCGATAATGTCAGAGAAGAAGGACCGCCTAGCATTCCTCAGTTCCAAATTATAGGTGTTATAGTGGACCTGGAGATTAGTTTTTCGCCACCTGCGTTCAGCTTTTCGACACTCTGTTTTTTCTGTTCTTACCCGTATGACATTTCTCCATGGAGATCTTTTCTTACTAGAGACAGCTTTGACCTTAGTGGGAGCAATGGCATCAATAACATTTGTAATTTTAAAATTGAAATTATCTACAAGCTCATTGACTGAGACCCCAGTGAGGGCGGGTGTGGAGGAGAAAAGCTGAATGAATGTTTCACTGGTGTTTTCAGTGATATACCATTTTCTGATTACCTTAGTTTGGACACTTTTGGGCACCGAGATAGAGCCGTTAAAGAAAACACATGAATGATCAGAGAGAGCAACGTCAGTCACCACAACCTTGGAAATGTTCAAACCCTCGGAGATAATCAAGTCCAGAGTGTGCCCCTTATTGTGTGTGGGTTCCGTCACATGCTGAGTCAGTCCATAGTTCTCAAAAACACAACACAGTTCTTTGGTCCCTCTATCCTGCAGGTTGTCCACATGAATGTTAAAATCACCAGCAATAATTACACAGTCAAAGTTAATACAGAATATAGACAGGAGTTCAAGAAAGTCATCGAAGAAAGCTGCACAGTATTTCGGTGGTCTGTAGATATTTAGAAATTTAGCTTGAGGGGAGGACCTTAGCTGAAGAGCCACATATTTAAAAGAAGCAAATATTCCATAAGATATTTGAGTACAATGGAATGAGTCATTATACAAAATGGCTACTTTCTTATTCACTCTATTCTCACTCTTAAAACTGAAGTTAGGGGGAGCTGACTCAATGAGAACAGCACCACTGTTATTATGGTCCAACTAGGGCTGTCAAAATTGCGAAAAAATTACGTTAGAATATTCCCTCTAAAAAAACACATAATATTCCAACTATTCGACCATCTGGTTGCGCATGCGCATTTTGTCAATGACGCGCATTACGTAAATAACAGGACAAATTAATACAAAGAGACATAACTACTTGTATAGGTAGTCTATTTAAGTTTAAACATATTTGACAACGTATTACCTACACGAGACCGCAGACCTCACGCTCGCTCGCTCGCTCACTGGAACACTTTCTCTCTCTCGCCCTCACGCTCTCTACGCAAATGCTGTGCGCATAACGGTTTAAAATGAACAATAAACACATTTTGAGTGCTGATCAAGAGTTTTGTGCAAGCAATTTAAGGTCGCGACTATTGTCCCAAATATAGCAGGCTTCATTCAGTGATTAAAACAAATATTATTAACATTAATTGAAGTTTCACAGTAGCCTATATAGAACCGACATAATGCCCCGAGCGAGCTGTGCTGTGGTAAACATGGAGCTTTTCCTTGACATGAAACGGTAAATAATCAAACCAGTGGAAGCAGTGCATTTAACCTTTATTCATGCATATGGCTTACCTTAAGCTCTTTTGTTTTTAGCACATTGTTAAGCATTTCCCAGTCATCATTAATCCAATGGGCCGTTGCTGTAACATAGGATGCCGTCGCTAGGGATGTCCACCCGTCTGTGGTAAGAGCCACGTACATCTTTGTCTGTGATTGATTCCTTTATTTTGTCTGAGGTGCTGTTATATACAACCCCATATCAGAAAAAGTTGGGACAGTATGGAAAACACAAATAAAAAAAGAAAATAGTGATTTCTAAATGTACTTTGACTTGTATTTCATTGCAGACAATACAACAGCACATAATTGAATGTGTTCCTCATGATTTTTATTGTTTTTTTATTTCAAAAAAACAAAATTCCTATTTTGGTTCCTGCAACACATTTCAAAAAAAGTTGGAACACTAAAGCATTTACCACTTTGTAATGTTGCCATTCCTTTTCACAACACTTAAAAGACGTTTAGGGACTGAAGACACCAAGTGATGAAGTGTTAAAGGTGTAATTCTGTTCCATTCTTGCTGCAAACAAATCCTAAGGAGGGCAACGGTACGGGGTCTTTTTGAAAATAAATGCGCCACACATTCTCTATTGGAGACAGGTCGGGACTGCAGGCAGGCCAGTCAAGTACCCGTATCCTCTTCCTCCGCAGCCAGGACTTTGTAATGTGTGCAGAATGTGGTTTTGCATTATCTTGTTGAAATATGCGTGGACGTCCCTGGAAAAGATGCCTTCTTGAATGCAGCATATTGTGCTCCAAAATCTCTATATACTTTTCAGCAATAATGGTGCCATAACAGAAGTGCAAGTTGCCTTTGCCAAGGGCACTGACACAACGCCATACCATGACAGACCCTGGCTTTTGGACTTGTTTTGGTCCAGAGCACATGGCGTCCATTTCTCCTGAAATACTGATTCATCTGACCACAGTACACGTTTCCACTGTGTGATGGTCCATCCCAGATGCCTCCGAGCCCAGAGAAGACAACGGCGCTTCTGGACACTGTTAACATAGGGCTTCCTTTTGGCACAGTACAGTTTTAACTGGAATGTGTGGCTGTAAATATGTATTGTGGTACTTGACAAAGGTTTGCCAAAGTAGTCCTGAGCCCATGTGGTGATATCGCTTATAGATGAATGACGATTCTTGATGCAGTGCCGCCTGAGGGCTCGGAGATCACGGTTGTTCAGCTTAGGCTTGCGCCCTTGTCCTTTACGGACTGAAATTCCTCCACATTCCTTGAATCTTTTAATTATGTTATGCACTGTTGAAGGTGAAATAAGCAAATGTCTTCCTATCTTTCTTTGAGGAACATTGTTTTTAAACATTTCAATACTTTTCTCACGTATTTGTTGGCAAACTGGCGATCCTCGGCCCATCTTTGCTCCTAAAGGACTAGACCTTTCTTGGATGCTGCTTTTGTACCAAATCATAATTACAATCACCTGTTGACATCACCTGTTTCAAATCACATCATTATTTAACCAATGTGCCTGATTACTAGCCCTAAATTGCTCCTGTACCAACCTTTTTTGGAATGTGTTGCAGGTCTGAATGACAGGAAAGGATGTATATTTACAAATGAAATTAAGTTGACCAGACAAAACATGAAATATTTTGTGTTCACATTGTCTGCAATGAAATACAAGTCAAAGTACATTTATAAATCACTACTTTCTTTTTTTATTTGTGTTTTTCATACTGTCCCAACTTTTTCTGATTTGGGGTTGTACTTCTACGATTCTATTGGTGACTGTTCCACGGCTAGGGATACAGTACCTCGGTCCCATTGCTTGACAGAACTCCCTGAGGCCTGACCCATCCATGACACTGATCGGTCCTTGTCCTTACAAATGAACGAAATTAATTTCTCTGTTATGACCTCTTGTCGTGTTGCAGACAAGAGCTTGTGGCAGGCGGTGCAAAATACGTGTTAACGTGACTGTTTAGCTGGAGTTCCACACATTATGCCATGCTCATTTGGGTGCACATTTTCGAGATGTGACCTCATGTTGCTAGTGGTCGAATGGTATGCTAACTGTATTTTACATAGCTTGCATACAACTTTACTTAACTTAACTTAAAATATTTATCTGTCTCAATTTTTGGTATAGGCGTTGGCTGACGAGGAATGAATGCTAAATTTGCGAGGTTTGCTGATAAGTGCTTGTTCTTACTTAGCGGATTTATCGTTCTTTTTCTATTACCTATCACAACATAAATTGAAGAAGGATTTAATACACAGGGCCCGGGCTTGTCCTGAAAAGAGTCATGAGCGCCACTCAGCCTGGACCCGGGACATATCAGACAAAGCTTGCTGCATTTTGTACACAAGTATACTTATCAGTCTGGGGAGGAGGAGTTAGCTGCCGTCCTTGGGTGGGCAGTGGTGCCTGCCGTTTAACTTTTGGCTGGGGGCCAATGATGGGAGAAGGAAGGGGGGTAAGTTTGATTCCAGCATCTACTTTTGGCCGGGGGCGAATGATGGGAGAAGGAAGGGGGATAAATTTGGTTCCATCAACTACTAGTTGCTTCATCTGGTCAGTGAACTCCAACATGGGGCAGGGGGAAGGAGGGGAAAAGGTGAGTGGAGAGAGCGATGGCATGGGCGGGGTGTATGGATCCTCCAAGGCATCAGGGTTGGTGAGGGGGTCTGAGGGGAGTTGGACGGGTGAAGAGGGGGATTGAGATTTCTCATCTCTGCTCTGTGGTCTTCCATGGTCAAATCTTTGCTCAGGCGGGGGCTGTGGTGGATTACTGCCCTGCTTTGTTATGTCTTCCTCTTGTTTAGATTCCTCTTGTCTCGTGTCCTTGGCCAAGGGAGCTGATGTGTGGCGCAGAAAGTAAAGTTGGTTAGAGGTGAACAGCTTTACTCCTGGTTTGTTAAGGAAAAGTCCATCTGCCTTAAAAAGACGTCTGCGCTCCCAGAACATGTTGAAATTGTCAATGAACTGCAGAGAATGAGCGGTACACGCAGTTGAAAGCCATGTGCTCAGTGCCAACAGTCTGCTGAATCTCTCAACTCCTCTTCTGACTGGCGGTAGAGGTCCACTGATAAACACCTTCGCATTTAGGGAGCTGACTGTTTTCAGTAGATCCATAAAGTCCTTTTTCAGCACTTCAGACTGTTGCTTTACAACATCATGTGACCCTATATGCAATATAATGTTATTCACAGTTGGGTGTGCTGCCACGATATCCGGGATTCTGTTGGCCAAGTCAGACACCATTTCTTTGGGAAAACAGAGTATTTCTGTGTTTTTTCTGCTTTTTACATCTTTTACAGCAGATTCACCTACAATCAGAGTTTGAGGCCCAGTCGTTAGCTTTCCCTGTAGCTTTTTACTTTTTGAATTGCTCTCAGTCCTTACCCTGCTGTGTGACGATGAGACACAATCCAGGTCAGATGAAGGTCCAGGGTCCTGCTGCAGTGGAGCAAATCTGTTATCAACTTGCAGATTTGGTTGTTGGGGAGGCATTTTGTTGCTAATTCTCCCTTTTGCAGCTGTCCACGGCTGTGTCCTACTGAGTACAGGGGTTGAAGAGGCGCTCTGCCTGGATGGTAATGCAGGCCAGCCTTTCATATCACAAATCTCAGGGCGCTGTGCCCTGCCTGTTAGTCATCCTCCCATTTCCCAGGAAGATTTACTCTTAGGCTTTGCACCGAAAGAGTTCCCGGGAGGACTACCACTTGTTGATTTATTACCCGCTTCACAGTCCTCCTGTTTCTTTGTAGCCTTGTTGGTGCTAATTAGCCGTGTGTTAGCATGCTTTTGTCCATTGTTTTGGGTCCATGGTAAAGTGGTGTCATTCCCACATGATGTGTTCACCTCCACGTTTACGTCTAACCGTTGAATTTTGGTTTCCAGAACAGCAATCTTCTGAAGGAGTTCGTAGTAGTCATCCACGGAGAAGGGAGACATCTTGCTGCTAATTAGCTTTAGCTAAGTACCACGTTTCCAGTCACTGCAGTACAGGCTTGAGCTATTGGTAGGCCACGCTCACAAAGAAAAATTATTAAATATGGCAATAGCCTACTATGTCTACAAAAAGTGTATAGTCCAGTGATTTATAAGTATCCAAGAGCCGCTGCTCATAGTTTCTCTCAGAGGAAAAGCAAGATTATCAGCAGAAATATGCAAGCAGAGGCAGGAGCAAGCAGCAAAGCGTCTGCAAGAAGCAGGAAGCGAGTGGAAGAAACCTTTTGTTTTTCATAAATCCACGCTTTTGGTCACCCTTTATGTCAAACAAAACTAACAGAACAAAGAGCAGTATTAAGTGAAATAAATGGGCCTTGGTTTTAAAACTAGGCCTGCCTGTATCCAGGTCATTACTTGAACATGATATATTTTTTAGCTAAAAGTGTGATTTATGAAAAGAAGATTGGTAACTAACTCTGACAGAAGTTTGTTTCTCTTTTTAAAGATCAACAAAAGAGCAGCCAACCTGACAAGGTATGAGTTTGGAAATAAAGTTGTTTAATGTTGGTTAATTAGCCTTGCATGCATTACACACTATGATGGAGACAATATACATACACAGCAGTAAAATGTTTCAAAATATATAAAGTAGTTTCTGCATTAAGAACTGAAAATTTTTTATTTCTTTTTTTTAGTAATTTATTTTTGTGTCAGCTTAGACATGAAAGAGGGAGAATGACATGCAGGAAAGTGCCACAAGTCGGAATCGAAACTGCAGCGTCTGGGTCAAGGGCTAAGCCTCTATATATGGGTGCGCGCTATACCACCAGGCCACCCAGGCACCCTACAGGAATTCTTTCTAATGTTCTTTCTCTGTTTTAATCTCGTGGTTTGTTCAGATGGATCCTGTTGGAGCTGTGAAGCCCAAAAAGAAGACAGGATCAAGATCTGTCCCTGAAACCAGCCGAAACCTCCAAGGTAGTTGCAGGGACATCTGTTCTACTAACATCTGTTTAAAATGTGTTTGATTTTCCTCTCAAGTTGCTGTTTTTGTTTATTTATTATTTTTAATGCTCGTCATTATAGGACTCATCATACTCCCCTGAGGTCTTATTATCTAAGACAGGATTTCCGATAATACTTTAAAGACCTCATATTCTGCTCATTTTCAGGTTCACAATTGTATTTAGAGGTTGTACCAGAATAGGTTTATGTGGTTTAATTAAAAAAAAACACCATATTTGTGTTGTACTGCACATCGCTGCAACTCCTCTTTTCACCCTGTGTGTTGAGCTCTCTGTTTTAGCTACAGAGTGAGACATCTCACTTCTGTTACATCTTTGTTGGGCACATGCGCAGTAGCTAGGTAAGGACTACTAGCCAGTCAGAAGCAGAGTATGAGGGCGTGTCCTGACAGTACCTAGGTAAGGACTACTAGCCAGTCAGAAGCAGAGTATGAGGGCGTGTCCTGACAGTAGCTAGGTAAGGACTACTAGCCAGTCAGAAGCAGAGTATGAGGGCGTGTCCTGACAGTACCTAGGTAAGGACTACTAGCCAGTCAGAAGCAGAGTATGAGGGCGTGTCCTGACAGTACCTAGGTAAGGACTACTAGCCAGTCAGAAGCAGAGTATGAGGGCGTGTCCTGACAGTAGCTAGGTAAGGACTACTAGCCAGTCAGAAGCAGAGTATGAGGGCGTGTCCTGACAGTACCTAGGTAAGGACTACTAGCCAGTCAGAAGCAGAGTATGAGGGCGTGTCCTGACAGTACCTAGGTAAGGACTACTAGCCAGTCAGAAGCAGAGTATGAGGGCGTGCCCTGACAGTACCTAGGTAAGGACTACTAGCCAGTCAGAAGCAGAGTATGAGGGCGTGTCCTGACAGTACCTAGGTAAGGACTACTAGCCAGTCAGAAGCAGAGTATGAGGGCGTGTCCTGACAGTACCTAGGTAAGGACTACTAGCCAGTCAGAAGCAGAGTATGAGGGCGTGCCCTGACAGTACCTAGGTAAGGACTACTAGCCAGTCAGAAGCAGAGTATGAGGGCGTGTCCTGACAGTACCTAGGTAAGGACTACTAGCCAGTCAGAAGCAGAGTATGAGGGCGTGTCCTGACAGTACCTAGGTAAGGACTACTAGCCAGTCAGAAGCAGAGTATGAGGGCGTGTCCTGACAGTACCTAGGTAAGGACTACTAGCCAGTCAGAAGCAGAGTATGAGGGCGTGCCCTGACAGTACCTAGGTAAGGACTACTAGCCAGTCAGAAGCAGAATATGAGGGCGTGTCCTGACAATAGCTAGGTAAGGACTACTAGCCAGTCAGAAGCAGAGTATGAGGGCGTGTCCTGACAGTAGCTAGGTAAGGACTACTAGCCAGTCAGAAGCAGAGTATGAGGGCGTGCCATGCTAGCAGCTAGGCGAGCATTATAACGTGTGTTCCAAAGTGACCACGTTTGTCTCTGAAGTAAAGGCTGGACTACAACAGAGCTGTTTGGAGCAGTTGGTGAACAGTGTTTTCTGGTGGAGATGGTAAGTCCCTTTGGGGGGGACTTTGGGCTTTTTCACTTTATAAACCTATAACGTGCACAAAAAAGATATATAACACAATAAAGGAAAGGGGGAAAGGCCAAAAAACATAATATGAGCACTTTAAAGCTTTAGTGCGTAACTTTTTGATATTAATGAACGTCCTTTACATTCAAGCCAAAAGAGTTGCTACAAAGCTAATTAAGACTATCAGCTTCACACAACTCTCTCTGGGTTTCTCAGTATGACTATGTTCCGAAGATTGTGTTGTCCAGTGACGACAATAATTACCTCTTCTGAAGAGTCCATCGTGTTTTTTTAATCCTCCGTGTCTCCGCGCGATCACAGAAGGCTTGTATCATGCGGATGTGCTTACAATTTTGTTGTCATTATTTAGAATTCCTAATGGGGGCGAAAGAAACTACACACTATAGCTTTAAGTAAAATCGTGTGATGATGTCATAGAAGAAATAAGTTTGAGTTGTTTTAAATAAGTGACGTAGAACTGAACAATCTGCATTTGTGTTCAAATTTACATTTTCAGTTTCTTTTTCAGGGAAGAAGAGGAAACGTGAAGAGGAGGAGGAGGAAGAGTTGACAGATGTGACTTCAGATCACCCTAAAATCCCAATTCTTGAGATCTTTGATGGGAAAGTTGTTCAAAAATCGGGGCTGCGAATGTATAAAACCAAAAACAAAGAGAAAAAGTTTTTCTTTTATCTGGCTGTCGCTGATGAGAAAGCCAGCATTAAAGTGATGGTATTTGGAAAAAAACGCTTCCAACAAATTAAGGAGCAGAGCTCCTACTTGTTCAGAAAGCTAATAATGGATGAGTATGTTGTTAAGGTTACCAAGTCAAGCACAGTGGCAGAGACGAGCTCTGTTGACGTCCCAGAGGACCATGAGATGGAAGCTCGGAAGCTAATTTATCCAGAGAGTCCAATTTACTCCATTAAAGAAGCCAAATCATTGGCTGACAAGACAGAAGTGACTGTTGAAGGAGAAGTTACTGAGGTGAGTTTAAACTGGAGAACTTAATGGTCACTGGATTTCAACTGTCATAGAGTTTGGTAAAAGTGATTATGCATTTAAAAAAAAACATAAAATCCATCCTTCCATTTTAAGAAGTAAGGTAAGTAGAGGTGGAACTGAAACCTCAGTTTGTGTAACGCCGGGTTTAGTCTACACAATATCAGCCCAGTTATAGAGGCAAAGTCCCCTTCCTGTGTCCTGTGTAATAGAAGTATGACTAATATTAACAGTAGCAGTGGGCGTTGATACCAGATATGTAGTCGATACCAATAAACATAACAAAATAACAACACTGGCATGTACTGTAGCCTTCAAGTATTTAAAACAAACATAAAAAGACCCATTTGTGTATAAAAGGGTCACGCTAGAAAAAATAAAAAGACAATTCATGTTTGTAGAGTGGATTTGCACCATGCACCACTCTGCTCTCATGCCGGATGTAGCCAGTTACATATTATGAGAGCGTAGTGTTGCAACTGCATACTTTTCTAAGAGTTGAGGCATAACTGTTGCTGCAGTTGCACGTGTTTTTGTCCTTTCGTGCTGGTAGGAGTTTTTCTTCCTTTGGCATTTAATGACAGCCTGGGACACCTGTACGCGCATATGCTGCCCCCGAAATGCATCCCCGGTTCCTGCGGTACTATGGAAACACAAGTTGGAATTGGAATTGGACATTTATTTATTTGAAACAGGGACAATGCGCAAATAAACATTAAACTTGTAATACAAGAAAATATGTCTTGGGCTAAGTTATAGCAACAATTGCTAATTTCCACCTGTAGTCCCTGGGCAGGTATGACAATTTTAAAAAGATATTTAACAGGACTATAGATTACATGGTGTCCATAGTAATTAAAAAACAAGCAGTTTAGCAAAACAGGTTCGTGACGTTTTTAGAATTTTGGGATTTACGTGGTAACGAAGCATTGGTTCTCGTGACATCCGTAGGTGGAACCACGATCAAGGTGCCACCATAATCCAAGGAAATTGACGAGGCGAGAAAGCCCAAAGACTCCAGGGAAGAAGCTAAGTTAGTAACGTGCATTAATGGGACATGAATGCGTTCTTCAATTTAATCCAACGTGTGATTAGCCCAAAAGCCCCCAGCAGCAACAACCTGTACAGTCTGTGTTGGGGTGAAGACGAGCGTGGTGTATTTGACGAAGTTGGTAGTTCAGCGTGCCCAAGATGCCACCAAAACGTTCCAAAGTATGGCTGGGGAGGAGTGACGGGGGCCTTTTATACAACTGAAGGCTTCTTTTCACATGACGGGCATCGAAAAAATCGGTTTCACTTCAATCATATTGTGTCATCATTTTTTAAACAAAACCCAGCATTAATTTGTGATGCCCTTTTTGGTGAGATTAAGATTGAATTACATAGATTAACATTTTTTTATCCATTTTCCAATTTTGAAGTGAAAATTAAGTTAAGTAAATTAATGAAATTTTTGCTTATACATGATACCCTATCTGAAAGTCAGACTGATAAGAAAATGCATCTTTACCAAACAAATTCAGATTTTTAAATTCGTGAAAAATAAGTAGTTTCTTTGGTAATTTCTGAATCTTGTACTGTTGGTTTGTTCAGATTGATCCTCTCCAAAAGACTGAGGGTAAGGACGACACAGGGAGAGGTTTTCAACTAAAAGACGACACAGATTTCATCGACATCTTCATGTGGGAGAAAGCCACCGAGCAATGCAACGGATTATCGGTCGGAGATGTCGTTAAGGTTACCAACATGAAGATCCATCAGTTCTTTGAAACAACGCTGAACTCAACTATATACAGCACAATTGAAAAGGTACCTGCAGTTGTCTCCTCGTTCTACTTTTATAAAGCTACAAGTCAGCCATGTTTGTTTTTAAGTACTGTGGAATGTGGCACATTTGGACGCTAAATTTGGAATCGTTAAAAGACACAATATGTAATTTGCAAGGGAATGTGAAGGAAAATTGCCTAAGGGACTTGAAAAGTGACATTCTCCGCATATTTAAGGAACTATTGCAGGAAATAATCACGTAAATGTAAGTGTTACGGCCACAGCACAAAAACACAACTTAAATGTGACCGTCAACATATTGAAGAACAACAATCCCGAGGATTAGTTCAAGTAAAGTTTATTCACAACTTAGGCCTAACTATTAGTGCTTTAACTAACACTATGGGAGTCTGGAGGTCTGGCCAAATAGTACAAAAGAAGGGAAGAAGCCTGAGCCAACCCATCAAGGGCAGTCGGACCCAGACCCCCTCCTAAACTAAAGAGACGTGACTAACTAACAAAGAAACAATGCTGCGAAAACTAGACTACCTGGGCGCTGTTTCACAAAAGCAGAATTTATAAATCCAGGATAACTGACAAAGCGAGACATGACCTGGTCTAATCTGTGCAGCCTGGCTTGGTGCGTTTCACGAAGGCCGAGCCAGGCTGAGGAGGAGCGACTAGGTCGAGTCAGGCTGAGGAGGAGCGACTAGGTCGAGTCAGGCTGAGGAGGAGCAACTAGGTCGAGTCAGGCTGAGGAGGAGCGACTAGGTCGAGCCAGGCTGAGGAGGAGCGACTAGGTCGAGTCAGGCTGAAGTAATTCTGATAGATGCACGTTCCCAGATTTCCTTAACAGACCGCGAGGTCGATCACAGATTTATTGATGCTACAATGGAGAATATGCTTTGTTCATACTTTATACAGAGTGAGCAGCAGCTTATTGTAGAAGTATGATAATGTGAAACACATTATTTGTAAAAAAGAAAAAAAAGAAACACGGGCGCTGTAAAGAAACAGCGAGAGAAAGCCTGGCAGACGATCGCGGACCGACTGAATGCGTAAGCAGCCTAAAAATAGACATTAACTGACCACTGCTCTGAACTGAAACGGTCATAATCATATCATTCAAGGATTAGGCTACTAATCATTTACACAAATTAACTCTTTGTCTTAAAAGTAAGCAGAAGATAATGTTCCTCAGGAAATGTACCATGAAGATCCATTTTCTACAACGCTAGAATATGATGCGTAAATATCTCTCTCTGTTTCTCCCTCTCTCTCTCATGGGCTAAAATATAAATTTCATAAGTCATATTAACTTCCACTGCTCGCTTTTAATGCAAAGTGTACAACAGTTCGTTTTTGCAAATGACATGTAACTCACTGAATGGTTTCAGTTAAGAGCAGTAGTTCATAAATGTATATTTTTAGCTATCATTCAGTGGGTCAGCTATTATCTGCCACAATATGTTTTAGGTTTACTTTTTTATTTTTTATAGAGGCCGAGTTTCCTTCTTTACATATTATATGATTTTCTCTCTCGTATATATGGAGATAGAAAAGAAAGACACTGAAGAAATTGGACTCTAAAATCTAGAAACAATAAAGATAATTAAGTGCTAAATATAATGCACACTGTAAACATGAATGTAACAGAATATATTCATCAGTTATTGCCCCCCAGCAAAATATGAGGTCAAAAACATTGGGCTGTCCTCTCCCTGTTGTTACATGAATGTACAGTAGCCTACACCACTATATATAGTTACTGGTCCAGTGAAATAAGACTATAATTAAGGAGGATTGTACAATCAGGATAGGTTTTTATAATTGTACAATTCTCCCAAATTATAGTCCCAGTTTACTGGACAACACAAATTGTGTGCTAAGAATGCCAATTTATTGAATCCTTTATTGTTAAAGAATACAAAAAAATTAATCAACTAAAATAATTGAAGGTGCATTGGTCCACTATAGAAAGACAAATGTACAGCACTTTATATATTGCCCTTAGTATCTGACTTCATTTAAAACACATATGGCAACTTTATCAGCCTTTTCTAATTATCTCAATAACTGCTGTAATATATTCATCAAACTTCTAACAACAATATAAACAGCAGTCTTCATACAGCAATATAACAGTAACAATGACTGTCACATGAATAATTATAAAACATAATGGTCACAACTTTAAATAATAACAGTACTTAAATGAACAGCAATATGCACCTGTTGTACTTTAATACAGGCTGATAATAATAAGGTAAAACCACTGCTGAGTGAACAGAAAAGGCTCCAGGATTAATAAATTAATAAATCCTGCCTTGCTCAAGAGCACCTTGATAGTGCCCAGGAGGTGAATTGGCATCTCTTCAGCTACCAATCCACACTCCTACGGACTGAGCTACTGCCACACCCATGCTTGGCCTTAAAGCCAAGCTGGTTGTCTAAAGTGTACAAATAAACACACAAACTATCTAATTAAAAATTATTTCCAGGGCTTTCGATAATACACTCGCTTAAGCGATTTGTCTATAATTATCCACGTTCCCCACCTTGCCTGCTTTATCCTTAAAGGTACAATATGTAACATTTCTGCATTATAATGTCTAAAAACGACCATACCTATGTTATATATATTTTTGAGTTGTGTAGTTACACTCTCACAAATGTTTCCACCAAACTTCAAACCCAGAAAAATCTGTTATTTTATTTTCAGACACGTCACGTTTCCTTTCCTTCCTAGTCGCCCGTCAGTGGCGTCATATAACCTTTCACCCTCTAGTTCCTCGTAACTTCCTTCAAAACACGGCTCCCAGATGATACGTTTGAGCGTAATTGTAAATCATACGTCACAGAAAAAAATACTCCTAACCATAATACTGCTTTTTCTGCCACACAGCATCATTTTGTGATAACATGTCACTTTGCAACACAGTAATACAGCAGATATCTTATTTATTGATATCAATATCGATCCAGTTTAACGTTACTACAATGTGTTGGTTGACAAGTAGCTAACTTAATGCTAGCTAGCTAATGCTTGGTGGATAACATTATAGGGTTACCACATCGTTCAACATGCTCATAAAGTTATTGGTAGCATGATTGTTTTCACCACGGATAAAAGAAGCACTGGACTAACCCACGAATGAGTTTACCAGTAATGTTAACGTTAGCTGTAGCTATATATCGACGACTAATCTAATGCTAATTTAGCCAGCTAGCACCCGGTCTGTCTTCTGGGACAGCTGCAACACAGCCGGGATATGTAGCTTAGCCCACAGCCAGCCAACAGACAGCCACCATTACAGCACTTAACTCCGGTGCCGGGTGCTTACGACACTAAAGGCAATTTAATGAAGCGTCGGGAAACAGACCATATCAGACACAGACCCAGATCCGAGTCGCAACAGCGGCCATCCATAGCTAGTGTTAGCTGCGTCTCCGTTAGCGTTAGCTACCGGTGTTTGTGCCGAAAATCTCCTCCCTGCCGAATTTCTCACCCATTCGCGTTTAGCTGTCTTTACAGTTAGCAAAATTAACCCGACAAGCACCAAAACGAATAGTTAAGATTAAAGAAAAGTGAAGGGGGAGATTGTTCCGGGCAGCTTGGAGATGTCCTGCTGCTGAACATCGGCCATCGGCCGTCCTCGGCTTGCCGTCCCGGGAGATTCCCCCGGCAATCCCCAGAAACACCAGTCTCTCAGCCTTGTTGAGTTGCTAGCTAGCGTTACAACAAACCCCGTGAAACCATCCAAAAGGTGACAGTGACGTGAAATATATTGTGATAGTTACTGTGATTTTAGCTGCTGGCTAACGTTAGCTTGCTCACTAGCTAGCTAACTGGTCAGCTTCCAATACAGATAGAATCAAGAAAAACGTAATTATGTTGGGAAAATGCCACTATGTTATTAGAATGACATGAATAAAGTGTAATAAAGTGAATACATTTGAATGGGTGGCTAAACTTGTCCGTGAACAGATGCATTCTAATCAGCGAAGTTGTTTACAACTCCCATAATTCCACGCAACTTACCAACGTCATTAAAAGTCCGTGTTTACAATCCATTGTTTTGGTTGAGAGACCCCTAGCGGCAGAAAGTTACATATTGTACGTTTAATGACAGGTACAAGAGTAACGGACAACATCGAGTCTGGTGTAAAAATGATATAGGTTTGTATGTATCTATTGATAATTTTACACACATAAAGAACACTAATACACAATACATGCAAGGGTACACAAACACCATCATCAACAGACATAAAGCATGCGTTTATTATAACCTGGTTGGTGTAGATGGAGAGAGCTAGCAGTTAGCCGGAGAGCCGAGATAGCCGATTAGCACAAAGAGTCCACAGACAACTAGCAGAGATTATTCACTGATACTTTATTCTATAACGTCGACCATACATTGCCAGGTCTCCATGACACTATATTTTCTAGTCATACATGAGCATGAGAACATATAGCAGAACTTGTTAGCGAAGTCTCTCATGTGTGTTTTCTGTTGGTCCGAGGAGAGAAGAATGAAGCAGTGCGTCTGCACTATACTACATTACAATAATAACAAAGGGGGGGCACCACCTTGTGGCACTACTAAGGATTGCAATTGTGACTGAGTCTGTTACATCATGTGACATGGCCAAGTGTTCACAAAACAATAAAGACAAAGGTTAACATATGAATAATATAAAAGCACATATAAAAAGAAAGAACAAGCAATACTAATTATATACGCCTTTAAACTTGAATGAAAAAAGGAAAATATTGGTTAGACTGTTAATGTCAATCTCTCTTTTGCAGGTTCAAAGTGTCGGCACCAAGAATGCGAGAATTGAAATTATAGGGATCATAAAAGCCAGTCAGGAGGAGACTTACCTGGAGGCAGAGTTCAACAACCAGCCACACATGTTTGTTGTGGATTCTCCACTTCTGGCAAAGACGTTTGGCTTCAAACTGGATGAAAATTTTGAAGAAAGCCTTCTTGATAAAATACCACTCCCAGCAGATGCAGAAATACAAGGAACCGTATCGCTGAACTCAACTGTATACACCAGAATTGAAAAGGTACCTGCAGTGATCTCCTTGCTCTACTTTTATAAAGCCACAAGTCAGCCATGTTTGTTGTTAAGTCTGTGGAATAAGGCACATCTGGACGCTAAATTAGGAATCCTACTATGCTGAAGGTATGATCGCCCTCCTCAGCCTCTGATTGGCTAGTATTCATTGGTAAGGTTGGGCATGACGAGTGAGACTGGTTAGGTTAGGGCTGCCAATTAATCTAATCGTAATTGCAATGTCACTCTGTGGGATTACATTACCGCAAAAAATGTGCGATTAAAGTAAAGAAAATGGTATGCTTTTGCGTGTGACTCTCTGTGTGCACTGCAGTCTAACACCCTTCACTTTACCAATGGTATTGACAACAGATGAATCCACCGTGTCTTAAGAAGCTCATTGCTTTATTGTTCACTGACTTTTAATTCACTTTAAATCGTCGTTGCCATCTCCTCTCGCTTTTTGCTCACACAGCTGCTATGCTACTCTGCGACACCTCTCCCTCCTTGCTTGACCAATTACTCACTGACATCCTTCACTTAGGGATATTTCACCGCTGGAAAGCTGAATATATCTTTAAATTGGGTCACTTATGTAGTAGAAATGTGATTTTTTTTTTTTTAAATTGGTGCCCCTAGGCCGAGAAAAGCCAGAAAATGTGTTTTTGGCTCATATGGATGAAAGACACCAAATCCCAGAATGCACCTGCTTCGCTGCTTTACGAGTCCACTCCCAAGCTACGCCTACTGTTTACAGACATAGACAGAGGCATTCAACTCAAGTGTGTTTTATTGTCATTTCAGCCATATACACGACAACGTTTCATCGTGGCTCAAGTGGTGTTACACATTTAAAATATATAAAAACGACATTATATGAAAACGACATACGAAACATTTAGTGCACACACATTATAGGCTCCGTAAAGTTCAGCTAAGCATACCAGCATTAGGCTTGGTGGGCTGTAAACACCGAGTATAAACACAGCCGTGAATTAGCGTGGAATGTAGAATGGTCGTCACAAACGCCACCAGCAGTTAGCAGTTAGTTGGATACAAATCACCACATTTCTGCACCAGTCTGTGTTAACACAGCCCACCTCCACGAGTGTTACCCGGTGACAGAGCATCCCTAGCTCGGAGGGCTAGAAGGCCTGGTAGCTGGACAGTCTGGTACACTGTTGTTCAGCCAGGCTTCCACAAAAACACAAACACAGCAGTCTCTGAACTCACGCAGGGAGTTTCGTTGAAGTTGGATGTAGTCCAGTTTGTTGTTTAATGACACTTGCAAGCAGGATTGATGGGACAGGAGGCCGGCTAGCGTTAGCTTTCCACCTAGCCGATGAGGATGTCACCTTACCTGGCTACTGAGCATCGAACAACACCGCTGGTCTCTGTAGCAGGCGAAGCTCACGTAGTGTGCCGAGTATTCCGTCTGTAATAACGTTTCCTGCATATTCTCCGATCTGTACCGATGCATCCCGGTGGTACACGTGTGCGGTAGTTTAAATGCACATAGTTTTTGTAAAAGTTTGCTGCTGAAAAGACAGCCTGTTTAGCGAAGCTTCAAGATGGCTGACAGTCGTTTTTCTTCGGCTGAGATCAGCCCGCTTCGAGTAAAGACAGTCCAACCCCCTATGGGCGGGTTGAAAACATGCGGAACTAGCTGGCTGTGGTCCACAGACTCTGGGCAAAAATCTTCCAATGATGCAAAAATCATCGTTTTCCGTTTCGGAAGATTTTTTACCAGACCCACAATACAGAGATCTCTCGTCTCAGGGGGACAAGAGGGAGGGAAGCACGGTCATTCGAAAATACTACCGTTTCTACTGATACAAAGCTTAATGCTAAATCAGTATCCCTTTAACGCACCTGCCCGCTATTAAAAACAAACGATCCAAATAGATCCCACAATCAAACTCACGCAAATAGCGTGATACAAATATTTTATTTCGCGTTGGTGGGACGCTAACCTTCATAACAATTTCCACAAATTATATGACCAATCACTAGTCTCTGTTTAGGCAGTGTCTCGTGTGTGTATGGTCAGAAGTGTGAGTATCAGAAGTGTTGAGGGTTTTAGAGCATGCAAACTTTAAGAAGAGGTAGCACAAACAACATGGTCTCAGTTTCCACTCCTATGCTGATGATACACTGCTCTATATCAGCACCAAACCATCTACTCAGCTCCCCCCTCTCCCTGGTCAACTGTCTGTATGACATCAAAGCCTGGATATCAACCAACCTACTCAAACTGAACAGTAATAAAGCAGAGCTCGTGCTTGTGGCTCCCAAGGCACTGCTCGATAAGGTTGGAGATCTCTTCCTGGATGTTGACGGGTCCTCCATTTGCCCATCCTCCAACAACCTTGGTGTAATCTAGTCTATATCCTTGAGGTTCCACCGTTGCAGGAAATTCCGCCGGATGCATGTATATTCCGTTTCCTTACACTTTCTTTGTGTTCGAATTTTTGAATTTGGTGGATTCATGAGGACTCTGGTTAACTGCTCCTCAGATCTCTGCAGGGTAAATTGAGACAGCTAGCTAGACTATCTGTCCAATCTGAGTTTTCTCTCAAACAACTATTTTGCAGCGGCTCTGTGCGGAGTTTAGCAGTGCCCATGTTGATTCTGATTGGTTTAAAGAAATGCCATTAAAGCAGAGCATGTTTTCCTCCCATCCTGAATGCTTTGTGGAGTAGCCAGCGAGACTAGGTGTAATCTGACCTCGAACCACACCAACTTTGCGAAACAAAAACAAACCAAGGGGAAAACGCTTTAAAACCCATCAACTGATTTGGACCAAAGCAAACAAACTATAAGTGTGAAAACGCCCTTAAACTCTTTGTATAATTCAACAGAAACACAAACTGCTGTGTTGTGTTATATTGTCTTATACTGAGAGGTATTTCCAATATTTGACAATATATTAGAGCAGGGGTCTTCAACGTTTTTTAAGCCAAGGACCCCTTAACTGAAAGAGAGTTGGAGCAGGGACCCCCTACTACATGTATAAAATGAAGTTGAATATTAAACTGGGCCTATAATAACGTGCAGGGTGGCCTAAAGCCTTCATACATACCTTTTTAGTGCATAGAATACTAAGCTATTAAAATAATGATTGTTGGCATGATTTTATAAATCATCTTGTAATGTTACACATACATGTGACACAGTAAATCTTTATGGTGAACTGTATCCGTGGATGGCCTTAGTGACTACCTTACCTATAGGCCAGTTAGCCTATCATCAGCGGGGATTTATATTTGACTCTGAGGACCCCCTAGGGGTCCCTCTCTGTATTAGAGGAATTCTATCTAATGTTGTTTTAATCTTGTGGTTTGTTCAGATGGATCCTGTAGAGCAAGAAGAGCAAGATGCACCCCTGGAAGCAGCTGAATCCTCCAAAACCTTCAAGGTAGCAGCAGGGACGTCTTGTTCTACAGATACATGATCTGTTTCAAATGTGATTTACTTTCCTCTCAAGTTGCTGTAATACAGAAGTTCTCTTTGAGGCATAAATCTGCTAAAGCTGTCAGTGACGTTTGAGGGTTTCCTCTTTGCTAGGTTTGTAGCCATTAACCAGTTTTTTTTTTTATTGGTCTCCCTGTGTTGCAGATGGCATCAAGGCTTTTAGATAAAAGGTGGAAAAGAGCCATGAGCTCCATCCTGGAGAAGCTGAGTGAGCGACAATTTGCGAAGATGCTTTTCAATCTGGTCAAAATCCCTCTAAAATTGAAAACTGGCAAAGCCAGAAGATACATCTCTTATTTAATCTTCGAGCACTTCGGGACAGAAGGGTCCATCTCTGAAATAGATAGAATAATGAAAGAGATACCAAGGAATGACGCTGCAGTCCAGAAGCTGCTGCAACCCTTTGTGAAGAAACTGAGGAAACAACGGCAGGAGGAAAAAGGTTTGATGAGTTCATATGATTAACAATTTGAATCAATGGATTTCTTCCTCTCCAGCTCTTTTAAGTTAAACATATTTATCTTTTTCTTTTTCAGGGATGACGAGCAATCATGCTTCTGTTCCAGGATCAGTGACCAAGAAGCAAAAAACTGACATTTGGATATTTGACTTGGTAACATGCTTTAGCTTAACTTACATAAATATAGATAGCCTAAAATAGATATTTTGATATTTGATTTCGTACCAAAATGATTTCTGCACATGTAACTTTGGGCATAACGTTAGCTAAGTGTCTTCCCATTCTCTTCCTGTTGATTCCTCACGTCTGTTTCCGTCTATAGCTCAGTTTTTCGGTTCGGCAGCTTATAAAAACTTAAGTTATGGGTTGTTTGACTTTACATTGTTAGAGCATCCCACCACACAGCAGCTTTTAGGCATTTTTCTGTTTGCTAGCAGACAGAATTACGAGGAGGCACCTTCATGCAATAGAGAGCAGGAATGTTTTACCCCTTCGTTGGGGGCGGGACGTCAATGTGATCGGTCACGGTGTAGTGAAAACAAAAGCCTTGAACTTGCTTACCTGTTGCGTCAGACAGCTAGGTGTTACAATGTGGGTTGTTGGTCAGAGTCTGACTTTTGTGTTGTGTAGCTATTCTGCATGTGATACAACCCTGACATCACTCCTTTCTGAAAGATCCGATTGGCTGTATCAAAATAAGGTAAACAGAGAACTAACCATACATCACCAGATTAATACATAACTAGGGGGCACCATCACAGAACAATTAAGGTATAAAATATAAATGTCTCCCTTTTGGTTGCTGATTATTTCTTAAAGGACAACACAAACTGACAAACGTCTTCGTTATCTTTCAGGTCCAATTGGGGCAATTCAACGGCGGAATGTCCCAATAGAGGACAGCGACCCAGTAGAGAACATTGACCCAGAAGAGGACAGTGACCAAACTGTAGGGTTGGGTACCAAACCCGGTACTTTTACTGGTACCGACCGAATCACGTCAGTATTACCGAGTATTGGTTCACGTAAAATCAAACGGTGCCAAATGTCGGTACTTTCACGTGCATCAGGAGCAGGGAGCACCAGCTGAGGATATGCCTGAGTGTAAGGGTTCTACGAGCTGAGCGGACTACGTAGGACCCTTCAGCTCAGCTACGAGCCAGAAAGCTAATGCTATGCTAGCAAGATTCAAAGTCAATGACATTGTGTACAGTTGACAATCAGTAAAAATAATTTGACAGTATGTTGATCATCAAGACAAGCTAGCTACCAGTCATGTCATTGTCCCCAAAACAATTAACGACTTTTACGAACAATTTTAACTGCATTGTGTAACGTTACTGTCGGCCGCAGCCTGGAGTAGCGACCTGAACAGTGAACGGGATGTGAGATAACGTTATTCTCTGTGAAACAAAGTCAGTTCAGGGGGGGGGAAGTATTCTTGCAGCGTGTGTGTTAGCACCATCCTGTGGTGTTCAGAGGACGAGTTGGAAATAACAGATCCACATTTCCTTTTTGATTTAATGTAGCGCATTGATTTAGAACAGTAAACAGACAGTTTCACCAGAACTCCTTTAGTAGGTGTCCTACATCACTTTTTTCAAATTCTTTTTGGCTCTTACCTGAAAGGGTTGACATGCTAGTCTTTCTTAAAAATAATTACACAAGAACTACTTAGTAGTAGCAGTAGTTTGATCAATGTTTGAGCTTGACTGAGTGTGTGTGTGATTTTTTTTTTTTTAAACATTTAAAAAAAAACACACACAATATGTTCATATTTTATATCTTTAGGAGGGGGATAAAATGTTCATATGTGGGCTGGAGAGGGTGTTTGTATTGTGTTTAAATAAAATGTTTAAGCTGAGAAGTTGTGAGTTTTTTTTTTTTAACTGTAATCACACAATCATTTTGTAGTTGTTACAACCAGGCGTTACAGTTTCAGTAAGAGTAAGGTACTGAAAAAAGTACTGTTGAATACCGAGACCGAACACCAGGCACCGGTACCGATATTGGTTCAGGTGCGAAAGGTACCCAACCCCATATATATATATATGGCTGTGTGTGTGTATATATATATATATATATATATATATATATATATATATATATATATATATATATATATATATATATATATATATATATACATACATACATACATACATATATATATACACATATATATACATATATATACACATATATATATATATACATATATATACATATATATATACACATATATATACATATATATATATATATACATACATATATACATATATATATATATATATATATATATATATATATATATATATATATTTATATATATATATATATATATATACCCAGCTACTCCGCTGTTTTTGACGGAGACAAGTGAGGCCTCTTACCAGCACTTTTCCGGTGATAGCCGAGCGTTACTGCGCAGCTGCAAACTGAGCTTGATGACGTAGATGTGACGTGAGCAACGTGTCTGAACGTTGTAAGTCTTCTGGTAGCTGTGCCAAGAGGAATCTGAATCATTCCGAATCTTGCAGAGACGGAGAGCGTAGGTATATGTAAGGAGATAAAATAGGCACAGGCTAATTATTGATAACTAAAATGCTAGTTAACATTAGCAATTAATCTAAACAGCTAATGTACGTCGAAACTGCCTGCGAGCTTCTCCTGTACTGTACGGTAATTCCTCTACTATGCGACAGTAAGTCGCGTGGTTATGACACAACCGTTAGCCTATTTTTATAAAAACGTCTGCTATGGAGCCATAACGTGAGGTACAAGGTAATGGAGCCTTTTCTACATTGTCGTGTTTCTTTAGAAATAAACAACGGACAAATAAGGTCTTGAAACGCTTCAGATGTAAAGTTATTGGCTGTCAAAGTGACGCCAAAATGAATGGCAGTGAATGGGATGCTAATGGGGGGTGATAGCTTATTAGCATCAAAATGGCGCCATAGGAGGCTTCACTCTGAAGAGAGAAGCCTGGCCCCTTGCCCAACCCTACCAAACAGTGAAAAGCGTCCCAGAACCCTGCAAACACGTCCAGTTGGGGCCCACATGGGCCTCACTTGGGCTGGTTGGGCTTCAGCTGGGCATGGGCACAGAGTGGGCTTTGTTGTTGGGCCCCACATGGGCAGTAGATGGGCTAAACTAAGTGGGCTCCAGCTGGGCTCCACTCCTAATATTAAAAATTGATTATGTCCGACATGGATGCTATTTTTAACAATAGCCACTTTTTTATACAAATTTTATTAGGCTATTAAGCTATTTAGAAGGGTAGCCATGGCAATTCAATAGTGGTCTTAAGCACTATTACTTTTAACAGGTTTGCTAACGGTTTCCCACAAGTTCAAACCCTAAAGTAAGCAGCGCGCACTCTCCACTGTAAAGCGCACATCTGGAAAGCTCCACCCCCATCACCGAGCGAACGAAGTCTGCCCAGCAACAACTTTGCCGCCTTTGAAAAGAAAAAAAAACTTTGCCGCCTTTGAAAAGAAAAAAAAACGTTGCCGCCTTTAGGTGTCTGCTGTCGGTTAAGGATTACAAGTCAAGAGGTCGTGTGGACAAAAGGCAGGTAAGAATCCGCCTCTAACCAGGCATGATTTTATTTTATTTTACCGCATGATGTTAACCAAAAGCTTTTTGGGAGAGTATTAATTAAGAGGACAGGAACTAGCTTTTAGTGAATGAGTCTACATTCACTAAAAGCTAGCTAATTCCTAGCTAGCTTTCGGCTTGTGAGGTAGCTAGCTACCTATCTATCTGTGTTGCTAGCTTTGGTAATTAAACCTGGTTTAAGTATGGCGTTGAACAGACAAGTTTAAGTCAATATCAAGCATATTTTTAGCTTATTTTGAGGTTGGCTTAAAGATATTGTTTAGAAGGATTTGGTTAGCAAGGCAGTCCAACAGGCATAGTTAGCAAGCTGTTAAAGTTGTAAAATGCCCATTTCTCCGCTTTTACCAGCTGGTGTCATTTTAATGTTTGCACTTGTTGCATTTACAGTTACAGTAAAAACTGATCCATGTGAATGTTAGCAACGTTTTATCGGCTAGGGTTTCTATCCATTAATGTTCTCACTTCTACCGGGCTGAAGCTGAGGCTACCATTTTGTGTCTGCTTGCCTTTTTCCTATTGTGTGCTCGTTTCTTGTCTGTTGCCTTCCCGGTTTTCTCGAACGTATAATGAGTACTGCTGTATCATTGGGAGAGAAGGGACTTAGATATGTGGTGGGTGAATTATGTGATTTTGTCTCCAGCCATTAGCTAGTTCTTTTGTAATGGGCTAGGTTACTTGCAGGAGAGAAAATTAGACTTAAGGAAGTGAAGTGAGCACAGCGCGCACAAGACAAAAGTAGAGAGAGATGGTAGGCTAATTTTACATTTCAACATTCTTAAAAAAAAATCGCCTTCCTTTACGTCTTTTCCAGAAACAAGCTTTTAGTTGTGGCTGTACAAAAGGCGCGGACACGCGCTTCACACTGCGAGCAGACATGCGCGCCACCCGCCGGAAAAGTGAGAGAAAGAAAAAAGAGACAGCGGCAATGCAATGCGCAGGCAGGACAGTGTGCGGGCCGGTGTAGGTAGACAGTGGGACGCAAAGACGCCGCTAAGCTTGCCTGGCCCTGGGCAAGCCAGCCTTCTTTAAGAATACTTTATCGATCTTTTTCCCTCCCTTTGTAGAATTTCTGTTTTTACTTCAAAGATAGGCTACCTAAGTAATAATTATAATGTAAAATAATAATGATCTGTCTGCTGCCGGGGCTGAAACTCGAGAGCTTGACTTTTCTCAACCTTTTTTTTCCCTCCATGTCACCTCCGGGGCTCCGTATGAATTTATGTATTTTTATGTATGTATTTTTTTTTTCTTTAAGCATGTTACCTTTCGCCATAGTTGAGTTTATTAATGGTAGAGGATTGGCAGTTATACCGACCAAATGGTTTGTCGGGCCTGAGAAGGATGAATGCTACTGGCCACCAGCAAGGATGAACATGGCAAAGGCAGTCATAGAGCAACAGGACCCTCACACTGACTGGGCGACATACAAGTTGACTGTCAAGAGAAAAGTTGGTAAGGTGTCCATGTGTTTGATATTATTTGACATGAGTTCACTGTTGATTCGGTTTAAATTTGCTCTGAATGAAACTAATTACCACTGATTTGTCTGTCTCTCACAGCAACGTATGAAATTGCCCGCACAAAATTAGTCGAGTATGAACAGAACACAGATGTACCAACCGAGTCCGATTCTACAGAGAATATGGGAAGGAGGAAGCGCAAAAAGAGGTGAGGCTATTTGAATTATGAAATGGTTGATATTAAATGGATGATGACACTTTGAATTCCCCAATGACACAGGAAGGACAAGTTTTGTGGGAGTTTTGTTAAGTGTATTTGGCTCAAAGCTGTTAAAATGAGGGAGGTACACCATCTAATCAATTAATAAAAGTAACAATCACATGTTAAGGGGGGAAAAGAGATGTATGGATGTGTGCATGCCTGAAGGGGGAATGGGGTGTTGGAATAGATGTTAAGGATACATGTGAGGGTCTCTCTGGTATCCAGAGTGAAGTCATACTGTATATCAGTCCCTCCAGAAAAACGCGATTATGCGATCGCAGAATTCAATGCATAATCAGCCAAAGTCCGCATATTAATGCGGGGGCCGCATTTTTTCAAATACGCCGCACTTTCGCCGCATAAATTGCAGATTTCCGCGCCAAATATGCGGGGCTTGCATGATTTCATAATCCCCGCATTTTCGTTGCAAAAAAGTCACATATATCTCAGCAGAAATTTGAAAAATGTTGCGTTTACTTCACACAAGAGCAGCCATTTTCCCCTGTTGCCATGGGAACGTTATGAAGTGACGTAATTTCACCTACTGAGAACACGGTGTTGGGGAATCACTTTTTTTCTCTTTTTCATCAAACCGCAGTTTTTGCCAGTTCCCGCAATTTTGGCAAGTTCCCGCATTTTCATCGCATAAAATTGCATAAATATTCCGCATATTCCATCGCATTTTTTTAAGAAAACGTGCCGCATAATCAAGGATTTTTGCCCGCAAAAATCACAAAAAAACTCCGCGTTTTTCTGGAGGGACTGTGTATATAGATCAGACCCTCCACAATGTTGCGATCGCAACTATTACACAAATTCAACCCTTTCTGGAAAAGCTCCCGCAAAATCAGGCATTTTAGGCCACAACAATCTCAAAAATGGCCCGCGAAATCCTGGCAGGACTGATAGATGTGTACTGATGTATAGTGGTGTCACCTGTTATCCAAAATATATATATTGTTTTTAACCATCTGGTTTTAAAATGCTTTAACTCATTGATTGTGCTTGTATATTATACATTTCTAGGCAAGTGATTTTGTCAAGTGAGGATGAGGATGATGACAATTGGTCCAGCAGCCCCATCAGGCCTACACCTCGATCCACCCTCAGGTCATCACCTCCACCGCCTCCATCCACCCTCAGATCTGTGCTGACACCTCCACCGGCTCCATGCAACCTCAGATCTGTGCTGACACCTCCAGCGGCTCCATCCACCCTCAGGTCTACGCAGACACCTCCACCGGCTCCATCCACCCTCAGGTCTTCTCCTCCATTGCCTCCATCTACTAGGCCTACACTTCCACCACCTCTGGGTAACCTTAGATGGCCCGATGTTTCAACCCATCACCACGTCACCAGAAACCCCTCGAAGACAAATCAGGGACAACATGTTTGTTCGCATCTTAACACTCCTTGAGGAGATGAAAGAGACACAAAAAATCCAAGGTAGGATGCTACAAACACTTCTACAACAGCGTGGCAACACTGGCACCACCGTCTCTTCTACCCCAGAGGGTTTCCCCCTAAAGACAGTTGGTGATGTGGAAATCATGGAAGAGAAACTTGCAAACCCAAACTTCATGTCTGAAATGGTATGTATGTTAAGTCTAGGGTAGTGCAACTCAATTCAATTTTATTGGGGGGATAGCAGTGCATTTTATCTGAAACATCCCAAGTGTGCTTACACCATGCTTCTGGCAGTTCTTTAATGTTGAGTGGTCTACTCCAGTAAGCAATATAGATACATTTGCTTTGTATTGCCTTTGTTCCCCCTCAGGTTGCAGCTGTGACTGACATAGGGTCGACGAAGCCACAAGAAGGATGATGACCTTCCTCCTAGACCATGGCTTATCCAGGCAGTACAACTTTGTGGGCCGAAACGGGAAGAGAGAGTTCAAGACCTTAAAACTCTATGAAGTAATATATGGTAGGTGTGCATGTGGATAATGTTTTAAGATATACCGATACTAGAAAGGTGTCACAATACCCTAACGTTATAAACATGTTGATTTTAAATATTGTGTATGGAGTGTTGTCTTGGCTGAGCAGTGTGTTCACACAGTGTTTCCCCTACGTTGATTTGCAAGTGGCGCACCGCCACAGTTAAATTTCTGCCGCCACACCACGGTATCAATGTTGATTGTCGGAGAATAGCGCGGATACGCGGTTCACAGGTAGAGCACAAACCCAGCCCCCCGTCTCTATTTACATGCCGGGATTCTTGCCTGCGCGCCACACACACGCAGCCGAGATGTGTGTGTGCGCGTTAACGTTACCGCACACACAAAACACGCGCAGCACCTGATTGGGAATGATACCGAGGATTACCAACGGCCGCTGGGGGGGCAGATGAACTCGCGCTAGTCTCGTTACTGTAAGTAGGTTACGATAAAACCTTCATGGGGGGGGGTTGACATACCTGCCACCACGGCTAAGAAAAATCCTAGGGGAAACACTGTCACACATGTCTCTCAGTTGCCTAATTTGTGTGTTCAAGAGTATGTGTGTAGTTCTAATATTAATCTTAATTTATGTAGCGCTTTTCTTAACATAGTTGCCTTTACAGTCCTGGCTGAGAGTTGTGTTGGCACATGTGAAGTAAGTAACAGTTATATTTGTTTCTTGCAGGAGGCTTAAAGAAAAACGCCATGACCAGCCAAATCACCCGTAAGGATGCCGAGAAGGCGGTCTCCAAGTGGCTCATTGGTGCTAGGGACCGGGGGGGTAATAGACAGGCCCGACAGGCAACCCCTCAACAAGGACTTCAGGCTTCAGGCTCATTTGAGGTGGAAAGTAGGGCTGCACGATATGAGGAACATATGTAATTGTGATTATTTTGACTGATATTGTGATTGCAATATGAGTCACGATATTGGAGGGAATAACAATTTTCATTATTCTCATTTTGATTGAAAATTACTAACATTGAAAGAAATTCAAGTGATTATTGTGTGATTTTTGCGAAGATCTGTACCAGACAAAGATTTTTTTCTTTAGTCTGTAGGAGAGGATTTGTAGGCCGTGGACATCTCTGCAGCACCACAATACTTGTGTTCTCATATTATGCTTATTTTCAGGTTCAGAATTGTATTTAGAGGTTGTACCAGAATATGTTTATGTGGTTTAATTTTCAGAAAACACCATATTTTTGTTGTACTGTACATTTGTGCAGCTCCTCTTTTCACCCTGTGTGTTGAGCTCTCTGTTTTAGCTACAGAGTCAGGCATCACACTTCTGTTCCATCTTTGTTGGGAGTAGCACCTGCGCATTAAGTACTGCTAGCTAGTTAGTTGCAGAGTATGACAGTCCCTCCAGAAAAACGCGGAGTTTTTTTGTGATTGTTGCGGGCAAAAATCCTTGATTATGCGGCACGTTTTCTTAAAAAATGCGATGGAATATGCGGGATATTTATGCCATTTTATGCGATGAAAATGCGGGAACTTGCAAAAATTGCGGGAACATGCAAAAACTGGGGTTTGATGAAAAAGAGAAAACAAAGTGATTCCCCAACACCGTGTTCTCAGTAGGTGAAATTACGTCACTTCATAACGTTCCCATGGCAACAGGGGAAAATGGCTGCTGTTGTGTGAAGTAAACGCAACATTTTTTAACTTTCTGCTGAGATATATGTGACTTTTTTGCAACGAAAATGCGGGGATTATGAAATCATGCAAGCCCCGCATATTTTGCGCGGAAATCGGCAATTTATGCGGCGAAAGTGCGGCGTATTTGAAAAAATGCCGCCCCCGCATAAATATGCGGACTTTGGCTGATTATGCATTGAATTCTGCGATCGCATAATCGCGTTTTTCTGGAGAGACTGGTATGAGGGCGTGCCATGCGTGCATTGTAACGTGTTACAAAATGACGCACATTCGTTGCGGAAGTAAAGGTTGAAAAGGATGTTTTCTTAATTTTCCTTAAATAAAAATGTAATTAATTGTATTACTGGTCTCTTTGTTATTGTAGCTTGTTTAACCCAAGATGTTCGGGTCTGTGGGACCCGTTTTCAGTGTTTGCTAAAAGAGAAATTATGGCATTTATTAGTTCTTCTCAAACTCAAACTCATTGGCCTTGACTTTCTTATTTTCAATGACTGCACAAAATATGAAAACCTTACAAGGGTTAAAGAACTGTATGGTGTGACTGTAAAATAAGTCCCAAAAATGTATTTGTTAACCCATAATAATGGTTATTTCACTTATGGGTAGACTAGCAGGGACCCATAATCAGCCCATATGGGGCCCAGCTAATGTGGGCCCCAGATGGGAGAAACCTGGGTCGCCCATGTGGGTTTTAACTAGGTCCCATTTGAAGCCCACCTTCAGCCCATCTGGGCTTGCCTACATGGGGCCCCAGATGGGAGAAACCTGGGTTGCCCATGTGGGTTTTAACTAGGTCCCATGTGAAGCCCACCTTCAGCCCATCTGGGCTTGCCTACATGGGGCCCCAGATGGGAGAAACCTGGGTTGCCCATGTGGGTTTTAGCTAGGGCCCATGTGAAGCCCACCTTCAGCCCATCTGGGCTTGCCCACATGGGGCCACCATGGAACCCCCGGCCAAAACTGACTGGGCCCCATCTGGGCAGCCCCATCTGGGCAGCCCAGATGGGCCCCACTCACCAGCCCATATCCAACCCATATGGGCCCCACATGGGTGTGTTGATAGGGAAGAGGACAGCAGAGAAAAGACTGTTCTCAGTTCGGACACACTTTGTAAAAAGAGTGTCTGATGCTAATCTAAACCAGCTTCTGGATAAACTCATTGAATGTGATGTTATAAATGATGATGAAATGCAGTCAGTCACAACAAAAAGCAGAGCAGACAAAGCACGAGAAGTGATCGACACGGTGCGAAGAAAAGGGAAATAAAGCCAGCCCACTTCTGATCGCTGCTCTCCGTGAGGTGGATTCACTCCTTTCGAAAGTGTTAAAATAAAGCTTAAGGTTCAAGGTTATTTATTAGTCATGTGCACAACAATAACAGAAGCAGACATTGGCAATGAACATCTTAGGCCTGGTTGGGACACTTTACAGATGGAGTAGGTCTAGAGCAAGGGGCCAGGCTTCTCTCCTCAGAGTGAAGCCTCCTATGGCGCCATTTTGATGCTAATAAGCCATCACCCCCCGTTAGCATCCCATTCACTGCCATTCATTTTGGCGTCACTTTGACAGCCAATGACTTTACATCTGAAGCGTTTCAAGACTTCATTTGTCCCTCGTTTATTTCTAAAGAAACACGACAATTTATGAAAGGCTCCATTACCTTGTACCTCACGTTATGGCTCCGTAGCAGACGTTTTTGTAAAAATAGGCTAACGATTGTGTCATAACCACGCGACTTACTGTCGCATAGTACAGGAATTACCGTATAGTACAGGAGAAGCTCGCAGGCAGTTTCGACATACATTAGCTGTTTAGTTTAATTACTAATGTTAACTAGCATTTTAGTTAGCAATAATTAGCCTGTGCCTATGTTATCTCCTTACATATACCTGTCAGGAACCCAGCATCCTGAGCCTGTGTTGCCTATGTTTTGTTTGCTCTAACCTGAAGTTCATTTGTTTTTCCGAGTTTCCCTGAACACATCCCGGCTGATACTCCAACTGCTTACACCTGCTGCTATCTACACACCTGGTCTTGATCATCATTCCCTGCACTATTTAAGCCGTGTCCTGACAGTCATTCCCTGCCGGATCGTTAGCGTACACAGTATGTTTTTGCTCACGTATCTAGTTCCTGGTTTTGTCAAGTCTTTTGCTGTTTTTTGCTCGTTGTTGCCAATCCCTAATCTGCCGCCTGTCTTCTGCCTACAGTTCTTCACCTGGATTTTCATTCACACCTGCCTGGCTTTCAACTTCACTGCTTTTCATCTGGATCGGTACAAAACCCTGCTATCTTCCATCCTCCTTCCCTGCCGACCAACTGGACCAAGTCGTTTCCACATACCTTACCAAATAAATACCCACCTTGTACTCCTACTTACCTGGTCCTGGTCTGCTTTTGGGTTCCTGCTCTAGAAAATCGTGACAGAACGATCCGGCCAAGATGAACCCAGCGGATCTGGACTCTATGCGGCTTGCCATTTCCCGGCAAGGAAACATGCTGGGACAGCATAGTGTGGCACTACAGGACGTAACGACTGCTATTCATGGTCTAACCACTATTCTTACCTCAGTCCAGGCTCAGTTCAGTGCTCCAGCAGTTGCTTCACCACCTGTTTCTCCACCCTCACCTGCCGTCTCCACCGCTGTACCGCTCCGAGAGCCCAAAGTTCCGACACCGGACAAGTATGATGGGGATTTGGGAGGATGTCGTTCCTTTCTCATGCAATGTGACTTGGTTTTTGACTTGCAGCCCAACTCCTATGCTTCTGATAAAGCTAAGATAGCCTTTGTTATCGAACTGTTGCGGGGAAGGGCTCTAGAGTGGGCATCTGCCATATGGGAACGAAGGGACTCCTGCTTGGCTTCATACCACGCATTCTCAGCCGAGTTGAGGAAACCCTTTGAACACCCCGTCCGAGGTAAGGACGCTTCTAAACGGTTGTGCTCTCTGCGCCAGGGCTCACGCAGCGTTGCAGACTTTGTCATCGACTTTAGAACATTGGCAGTGGAGAGTGGGTGGAACGAGGAATCACTGCAGGCTGTGTTTCATCAGGGTTTGTCCGAACAGATAAAGGATGAGCTAATCTCTTATCCTGAGCCTAGGGACTTGGACGAGTTGGTGGCTTTGTCTATTCGAGTTGATAACAGGTGCAGAGAGAGAAGGAGGGAGAAACGTGAGAGTTTTGCCAACCATTCTCCGCGCCGCCAACCTGCCAAACCTGGATATGTAGCGGAATCTTCTCTGCTGTTTATATTGGCGTTCCGATGCCGACACGTCAGCATCTTTATTTTGACAGGACTCCGGTCCCATTTCCGCCAAATAAACCCGCACTTTTGTATCAATATTGTTTCCCCAGCGGCCCGGGTCACTGTTATACTGGTCATCTGACTCGTCTCTCCCTATCGCTAACTGGTTTGCGGCCTGGTCCTCTCTCTGGGGCTTGTGTGCTCCCCCCTCCTCCTCCCCTCCATTGCTGCGGGCGGTCCCCTGCTCCTCTCCAGCTACATCCACCTGCGCGGCCTGCGCCTCCTCGGCTCCTCCCTTCGGTGTGTGGGATAGCGATCTTCCTCTGGTGCTGGGTCCATCTTCAATAGCAGCTGGTTTAAAAAAAAATCCAGTGAGCTTTGGGATGCTCTTTAGTTGATCTTTTTCGCGCAACTCCTTCTTAATACGTTTTTTTCTTTTCTGGGCACCACTCTCAAATGTCCTCCCCGAAATTTTCCACTTAATGTCACTCAGTCATAGAGGGACACACCCCAAAACTAACTATAGACATTCTGATAGGTAAGCCCACGGGGCCATTGGCGATGGGGCCACGTGGGTCACTCCTAATTTGGATCAATCAGCAGCCATGTAACGTGTGATTGATAGAAAACCTGACAAGTTCCAAAACAATATGACCTTTTCAACTCATCATTAACGTGAACATGGGAGGCCCCTGAACTTGGGAGGCCCCTGGGCTTCAGCCCAGGTACGCCCGTGCATTAAAGCGGCCTTGGTTGTCTGCCAGGGAAATCACGGCACATATGATTACATTTATGTTACAAGGTAGACAAACCTTTTTCATCATTGACGCGAGGAAAAGTATCCTAGACGTTGTTCTAGCGTTATGCACAACCATGCTATAGTTAGCCAAGCAAGTAGACACTATAAAACTTCTAATTTACACAAATAGGCAGAATTACCTGTTGAGAAGAAAGCAGGCAACTTCGGTGTCCCTTTTAAAATCTTTGCTCCTCATCAGCTCTTTCCATCTTGGAAAAGCCACAACAATATTAACTTTGGTCGCGTTGCTTTGCCTGTGGCGTCGTCGATTCAGTTACATGTCCTCGATAATAGACGCAACAGGCTTTCAAATCTGCCGGCAGTGAGTCGCAAGTAATTTTCTCCCCCTCCCTTTCTGGCATACATCACAGTCAGTGCCACTGAGTGAAAATCGTGAAATGCGGAGCAGTATATCCTGCATGTCCCTTACCGGCTAACGTATTTCAAGATGGCGCATGAATATGCAGCGTCTACCCCAGTTCATGTAAGTGCAAATGTAAAATTTGAAGCCAATAGGAATACTTGGAATTGATGGTGGTGATCAATATTCATAAAAAAGGACAAGTTTGTGAAGGGCAATACAGATTTTGATAATGAACAACTACAAATGTTACACACTGGGGCTTTAACACAAACTGCGCAGAAAAACAGTCTCAAAAGGATCCACACAGATAGAAGGAGTATTACAAATATATTTCCATTGAAAAATACTAAGTTGATTTACAAATGATGAAATATGAGTTACAAATTAGAGTCACGGACACAGATACACCTTTATAGATACGAATAGCTCTGCATTAGTTTGTGCATTGTGTTTCACAAGTTACAAATTAGAGGCACAGATACAAATCAGATATACACATACAAATCTCTCTGCATTTATTTGTGCATTGTGTTTCATGAGTTACAAATAGTTATGATGTTTTAGCACCATACTGTGTGTAATAACAACAGAGTGAAAAACATTGTAATTTCCCTTGCGGGATTAATAAAGTATACATTACATTTACTGCTTCTGTTATGGTTTTGGTGTTTTGTCTTATTTTGGTAGTCTGTTTTTGTATTTGGCTGTTTCCTGTTTTATTCTGTCGGTCTGGTTTTCTGTCTTGTTGTGTTGTGTTTTACTTCCTGTCTTTTGGTTTTTCCCGCTCTTGTGATTGCTTGATGTTTTCCACCTGTTTCCCAGCCCTTGTGTCACCTGCCTCTTGTTTCCTCGTTATCCTCTGTATTTAGTCTTTGTGTTCCCCTTGTCCTTTGTCAGATCATTGTACTGTTTGTGTTTGTGGATAGTGTGTTTCGTCTCCAGTTGGTATTCCTGTGTGTCTTAGTGTTCCTGTGTTTCTGTTTTCGACTTGGACTTTATTTTTGGATTATCCTTTTTGCCTGCCTTTTCCAGGACTCCTTTGGTTTTGTATATCTTTTCATTTATTAAATCATCAAGTGACACTACTCCTGTCTGCCTGCCTGCTCTCTGCGTTTTAGGTCCTACTTTCTCTGCTACACTTGACAGCTACTCTCCTAGACATCATAGGGACACAAAGTACAAATACCTCAAATCTGTAAGTCGCCAACAGTATTTAAAATGTAGATGTACTTATTTACTTTCCTCCACTGATAAAAGAGGACAGAAACAACTTAAGATGAAAATGTTTAACTTTAAGATTGAACCCATTCTTAGACTAGATTAACAAAACTGCAGACAGCGATGGAATTCAGTTCACAGTAAATGTTACCGGGCTGATATTTCAAATTGTATGATGAGATGGAGTGCTTTTTGTTCACTCCTACATTAACTCCTGAGTAATGATACCAATCCAATAATTATATTTAAAAATGTTGGCTCCTTTTGGAGTCGGCACAAGGGGCTGTTATGCATAGAAATAACTTTAATACATTTTATTGCTACTACTTCTACTTGACTTAAACTTGTAATGTATAACTTTTACTTGTAACTGAGTGTTACAGTATTGCTGCATTAACTTGAGATGTGAATACTTCTGAGGATAAACTGTTAATTTTAGAAAGCTGCATCAGATCGCTCCCCATCTGACAGCACAACAAACATCGTGTAGTTTTAACTTTGTCCACACAGCATGAAAGTGAAAGTACAGCTTTGTTTGTGGGCTAAACCATTGTCACTGCAGGGGGAACTGTGAGTCTGAAACAGGATGTTATGAGGACTAACAGTCAAAATTAACAAAAATTTGATGATGAAATATCCACATATATTTTAGCAGTGGAGAGCAGGCTATAAAGCATGATTTAAGTTGGTTTCTGCCACAAACTAGTTCAGACTAAGTGTTTTTGTTCCACTGAGAGCCCATTTCACTTCCTCTAATTTCAAAGAACAAAACGGTTGGTGGTTGAAGAGAAGAACAAAGTGAGTATTCATTCATTGACTTTGTTGCTAGTGTCTTTGGAAAAATGTATTATTAATTATTACTACCTATCTAAACTTGTGGTCCGAACAAGAAAAAAAGGTGAAGAGTCTGAGAGGAGATCAGCAGCACGTTCTGCCTGTTTACACTCTGATTTCAATGGTGACTGATATGAATCACTATAAGCTGTTTATCTGTCGTGTGATGAGGCTGATAATAAGGATCGTCAGTCGCCACATGTTGCACTTGCATGCTGAAGAGGACTAACTGCCTACACTAAAACCGGTGTTGTGCAAATAAAAGTGTTTGCAGTCTGTGGGAGTGATCTGTGCCCAAGATAATCAATCCAGTCCTCTTCTACTTGCCAAAAGTGATCGCAGCTTCTACCTATGGTTTGAAAGGTTTCCTTCTCAAAATGACCTGATCAAATGAATGAGGCTTATAGGTTATCTTACAGATTATAGCCACCCCATGACTTTTTCCTTGTTAAAATACCTATTTTTTATATATATTTTTCTTTTATTTTTTGGGGGGGCATTTCTGGCTTTATTGGAAAGCTGATATATGAAAGGGGAGAGAAAGGGGGGGAAGACATGCAGGAAAACTGTCAGAGGCCAGACTCGAACCCTGCACCATCTGCGTCGAGAATTAAATCTCTGCACGTGCGCCCGCTCTACCAACTGAGCTAACCGGCCACAAAATACCTTTTAAAGGGCAAATAGGCTACATCCAGTAACACACAGCGCCAGTGCTACATTGCTACCTGGGTGTGACGCGCCAAATCTCTAGACCAGCTGCATCCGAGCCGCGTTTGATTAAACGGCTATTTAAGATAAAGTTGTGAAAAAAAAGAGTGGGAACCAAACAATCAGCCCGTTGCGAAAATGCACACACTGCACAATGCACTAGTAAAAATAAATGCAGACGTTCTCTTTTAAAGTGGAAAAATAAATACATTTATATAGGCTTCTTTTGTTCATCCGTCTCTCTGTGTGTTGCAGATGTCATTTGAGACAAATTGGAAAAGAGTCCTGAGTTCCATCCTGAAGGGGCTGACTGAGGAAGAATTCAGGAAGATGTTGTTCTATCTGGTCAAAATCCCTCCAGGAGTGAAGAAGGGCAAGGCCAGAGAAGAAATACCGAATTTAATCGTCCAGCACTACAGGACAGAAGGGTCCATCTCTGAAGTAGATAAAATAATGAAGATAATGCAAAGGAATGACGCTGCAGTCCAGAACCTGCTGCAACCCTTTGTGGAGAAACTAAAGAAACGCCAGGAAGAAAAAGGTTTGAAGAGTTGATATGATTAACGGTTAACGTTGATATAGATTATTTTCGCATGTTCAATTCTTTAAAGCTTTAGGGCATAACTTTTTGATATTAATGAACGTCCCTTACATTCAAGCCATAGAGAATCTAACGTTAGTTTAGCTAACAGCTAATTAGGCTAACCGCTAGCTAACAGCTTGATTAAAATAACGTTAACTCAAACTAAATGGGGGAAAACAGGCTACAGCTGACGTAACGGCTGTTAAATATTTTAACGGTTCTTTTCAGGTTTTATTTTGAGGGTCTTTTAAAGTTATTACATGCTGTCTAAGCTAGCGGTTAGCTGAATTAGCTGTTAGCTAAACTAACGCTAGCTTCCTTTATTCAGTGGTGCGCAGTGGTTTGTGGGATTGTAGTTCCTTTGCTCGATATTAACAATATGTACACAGTCTTGTACCTTTGACTTTTTGGGGATTTTCTGTTAGTTTTTTCACTCTAAATGACACGTTGTATGCTTATGAGTCACGTCGTAGCTGGTTAGCCTAATGCATGGTCTAAAACTCATTGTATACGGATTTTTCCAGACGTCAATGGGAGAAATGAATGGGAAATTTACTTCCGGAACCCAAGGTCTCTCGGAGTGTGGGCGGGACTGTTGAGCTCTATTGCCAAATGAGTTGCTACAAAGCTAATTAAGCCTATCAGCTCCACATAACTTTCTCTGGATTTCTCAGTATGACTATGTTCAGAAGATTGTGGCGTCCAACGACTTTCCCTTGCAGAAACTCCAGTGAAGATAATTACCTCTTCTGAAGAGTCCATCATGTTTTTTTACTCCTCCGTGTCTCCTTGGTTACTAGCAACTGCGTGGAGGAGGGTTGGGGGCGCGTGCACCATCACGGAAGGCTTGTATCATGTGGACGGATTAGTTAGAATTCCTCATGGGGGCGACAGAAACTACACACTGTAGCTTTAACGTTAGATCATGAGTGAAAACAAATACATAATTGATTACCAGCGAACTAGATTGGTTTCTTCTCCTTTTAACTTAAAAAAACTGATGAATATTTTAGGAGCACCATTTTCAGCAGTGCAGAGAGGTAGTGGCCAACATTAACATTAGCTGTAAGCGCTAGTTGCTCGAGCCGGGAACAGGGCTAAAACAGCTGTACAGCGAATAGATGTGCTCAGCAAGCGCCGGTGGAAGCAAAGAGCCGACCCAGTGTCTCAAAGCTACCAGGTGATCGGCGGATACAGGGAGTACACGTACTTGAAAGAGTCCGGTAGTCGTGGCATGTGTTTCTTAATGGGAGGTGTGTAGTTTGTAATCTTGGACGGCGCTAAACTCCGAATGCAGCGACGGTGGCTCTGCTAAATAGTCTGAGGAAGGAACTTGTTTTGGTGGAACATTTGCACCACGCCAAAGAAAATGCCACATACAATATTAAATTAAGTTAACTGTTGACACAATACAGTAACGTGAGCTATTTGAATTAGTTGGATAAATGGTTAAACCTCATTAGCTCTTTCCAGAAAATCTCTGTGTACTTCATCCACAGCAATCCCACCAATCGCTCCTAAACGTCCCAGTTGGAGAGGAAATGTCCAAAACATATTCTTTGTAAATCTTTACAATCGATAGACACACAAAGACACAATCCAAATTTCCTTGGGCTCTTGGGCCTACTAGGAGAGCATTCAGGGGTGCTGCTATTTTAGAAAAACCTTTAAACGAAGCTTTGGTAGTATCCCACAAACCCAAGGAATGATCGTACTTCCTTAAAGTGCCCATATATCGAAAAAAACACTTTCTGGGATTTGGGGTGTTATTTTGTGTCTCTGGTGCTTCCACACGCATACAAACTTGGAAAAAAAATCTATCCATGCTGTTTTCAGTGAGATACGGTTTCTGAATGTGTCCTGCCTTCAGTCTCTGGGTGAGCTGTTCAAAATCTGCACGGCTTGTTACGTAACTAGCCGAAACGACGGGCTAAACACAACCGTTAGCATGCCAGCACTAGCGTTAGCATGCTAGCTCGTTCTTAATGGCAAAGCACTGCTACAACACACACAAGTTCACCATAATCTACAAAAGAAGTACTTACATGTGCGCCCTCCTTTAGAAGAAGTCTCCCGGCTAATCCTGCCTTGTAGCTAACTGACCAAAGTTGGAGAAACAACCTTTCTTTTACTGTCTATGGAGCTAACTGACATGAACTACGATCTGAGCTGCTGAGCATGTGCGAGTGGAATCAAAGGTAGTACAGAAGAAAAGATGATTCACTCTGTAGCTAAAACAGAGACCTGAACACAAGGTGAAAAGAGGAGCTGCAGCAGTGAGAGAGAGATGTGCAGTACAACAAAAATATGGTGTTTTTTGAAAATTAAAGCATGTAAACCTGTTCTGGTACAACCTTAAAATACAATTATCAACCTGAAAATGAGCATAATATGGCATCTTTAAAGGTAGAGGGGATGGGCCAGTTCTCAATGACAACTGTCTTTTCGGGATCTGTGGATATTCTGTCATCAGAGACGACATGGCCAAGGTAGGTGACTTTCCTCTGGAACAGGCTGCATTTATGGGGCTGCAACTTTAAGTCATGGAACGCCAGCTTCTCAAAAACCTGATCCAGTTGATTGATGTGGGTGTCTAAGTCCGGGGAGTACATCATCCAAGTAGATCATGAGAGAGTCATGGACCTGCCCACCCAGGCACCGCTGCATCAGGCGTTGGAATTTTGCAGGCGCGTTACAGAGGCTAAACAATATCCTCTGGAACTCGTAGAGGCCCATGGGGTTGATGAATGCAGTTTTCTCTTGATCCTTTGGATCCATATCTACCTGCCAATATCCACTGGCCAGGTCAAGGGTCAAATACCTAGCAGCTTGCTTGATGCTGGTGAGGGATTCTTCTATCCTTGGCAAGGGGTAGGCAGCTTTGTGGGTTAGGGCGTTTAGCTTCCTGTAGTCCACACAGAAGCGCCATGATCCATCCTTTTTCACAAGGACAGTTGGCACTGCCCAAGGGCTGGAGCTTTCCTTTGACATCACTGTCCAACATGTTTTGTGGAAGTCCCCTCAATTCGGGGTAGAGGCTTAGTGGAACTGTCCTGTAGCGCTCCCTGCTGGGCGGTGCAGAGCCTGTGGGGATTGAGTGGAGGACTGCACTGGTCTGCCCAAAGTCATCACCTACTGCAAAGACATCTCTCAATCGCTGGAATAGTGAGTCCATCTTCTGTTGTTGGTCTGTTGTTAAACCATCACCTTTCAGCAGGTTGATGGGAGGCTAGTCTTCTGTGTTGCCTAGCGAAGGGATTTTTAGAACGGCAACACACAGAGAGCTGAAGTTGACGTACAAAGTCTGTGGCAAAATAAGGTCTCTCTACGTAAACAGAACTAATATATTGTAGTAACAGATTCATACAAAACTAGGGGGCACCATCAGATATAAAATTCAATTGTCTCCTTTTTGGTTGCTGATGATAACACAAACTGACAAAAATCTTTTCACTGGTTATCTTCCAGGTCCAAGAGGGGCAATTCCGCAGAATGTCCCAGCAGAGGAAAGCGACTCAGCAAAGATAGGGCTGGCGTTAGTTCGGGCAGATTTTGTAGAAGGAGTGTCTGATCCTGTTGTGAACCAGCTTCTGGATAAACTCCTTGAGCATGGTTTTATAAATGATGATGAAATGCAGTCAGCCAGAACAAAAACCAGAGCAGACAAAGCACGAGACCTGATCGACACAGTGCAAAGAAAGGGAAATGAAGCCAATTCACTTCTGAGTAATACTCTCCGTGAGGTGGATCCCCTCCTTTTTAGAAGGCTGTGCTTCATTGTGGAGGAACTGAAGAAACCATGCCACGAAAAAAAGGGTGAGTTCAAATGATTAACAGTGTGAATGTAGATTATTTTCCCCATGTTTAATTCTTTAACATTAATTAATGGTGAATGAAATTAGGATTTTGGGTGAAACAAAGTGTTTACAAAGTGATCAAAACAAATATGAAAAACAAATACATAATTGATTGTCAGCCACACATCAGCCAAGGACGATGGAATAGCAACAGAAGAGAGACTTTATGCAAACCAAAGATGAGGTGCAGGAGAAGGAAGACTTCTAAACTCAGCATCTCTTTACAGAGAAAAGGCACCAGAGAAAAGTGCAACAAAAAAAACCTTTTTTAATTTATCTATTAAAATGTATTTTACAGGGACGAGCCAACTGCTTGATGGTGTTTTTTTGCCTCCAATGGTGCCTTCCAGGCAGCTAACCCTAACCTCAACCCTAAACATAACCATTGCCACGCTGCCTGGAAGGCCCCTTTGGGGGCACCAAACACCGAGCCAACCTGCTGCAGCTGGCTCAGGATCAGTGGCCAAGAAGCAAAAACCTGAAACTGGTAGATGAACTTAAGAAATCAAATACTATGACGCTGTGGTAGTGTAGACATTTAAACTCAGCATCTCTCTACAGAGAAAAAGAGACAGAAAAGATTAGAGAATCATTTACATTTCAATTAACTATTTAAAATGTATTTTTCAGAGACGACGAGAGGATATTCAACTGTGTCAAGAGCAGTGGCTGAGAAGCGAAAACCTGCAGCTGGTAGGCCAGCGCACGCACGCACGCATGCATGCACACGCACGCACGCATAAAGGTTTAAAACCATCAAGAACCACCTTTTGTAATGCTTTAGTTTTTTGACCCAAATTTATTTTTAGACCATCCCATGCAGAACCCAAAATGTGCTCTAAGTTTTGCTTTTCTGATTCACTTTTTATCTCGTTTTTTAGTAATTCTCAGAGCTTCCTCACAAAATAACCTTCTCCTTTTGTTTAGTAAAAGTTTCAATGATTTTGACACACATGGCTTGCTGTTTGAATATACATTACCTTCAGAGACCTTTCAGGGATTACATTTTTATCATTAACTGATGTTGTTGGCGGCTATGTGATGTTCACATAGACGCTAACAACATCAGTGAGGTCAAGGTCTCCATCTACGCAAACGGAGAACAGATTCATACAAAACTAGGGGGCACCATTAGATATCAAATATAAATGTGTCCCTTTTTGTTTGCTGATAAAAAAAAAGAAAAAGAAAAATCTTTTCATTGATTATCTTTCAGGTCCAAGTGGTGCCATTCAACAGAGGAATGTCCCAGCAGAGGACAGCTACCCATACACTCTGTTGTTAGGTCGGAGAGAGTTTGTAGAAGGAGTGTCTGATGCTAATCTAAATAAGCTTCTAGGTAAACTCCTTGAGGATGGTGTTATAAATGATAAGGAAATGCAGTTAGTCACAACAAAAACCAGAGCAGATAATGCCAGAGACCTGATTGACACGGTGCGAAGAAAGGGAAATAAAGCCTGCTTACTTCTGATCAATACTCTCCGTGAGGTGGATCTACTCCTTTTCAGCGTGCTGCGCTTTGTGGAGGAACGGAAGAAACCATGCCAGGAAAAAAAAGGTGAGTTCATACGATTTAACAGTGTGAATAGATGTAGAATATTTCCCCCATGTTTAATTATTTAACATTAATTTATAGTGAATGAACTTAGAATCTTTTTTCACTAACAGTGTCTCTATGTTGATTTTTTTAGTGGCGGCCCGCCATGGCAAGATTTCTGCCGCCACTGTATCAGAAATAGGGCAGATGCACAATGTAGTCGCGGTTGCCTTTTAAATGATCCTGCCAACATCCTGGTTGCCGCTCACATTGCAATTTCATTTTAAATAGAACTATTCAGAGGTTATTAGGCCCATCCAGTTTAAATCCACATACTGTTGTGTTGATGTAGTTTATTGTCAAAACGTTCAGGTTGTTGTTCGGACAGACCTGCCCCCACTGCTAAAAAAAATCCTAAAGGAAACACTGAACAAATCTCAAATTTAGACTTGTGATTTTTATGCACACAGAATTTAAAAAGTTTAAATAAGCCACTGAACAAAACAAATACTTTGACGGTGTAGTGAACACAAACTATTAGTTTGTCTTTTGGCTGATGGATCTCAGTGGGGAACTACTTAAACATAACATCTGTTAATCAGCATCTATGAAAAGACATACACTCAGCGTCTCTCTACAGAGAAAAATTAATCTTTTTTTATTTTATTTGTTTAACTTTTTAAAATTGACTATTTCAGCGACAACGAGCCAACCTGCTGCAGCTGACCGAGGATCAGTGGCCACGAAGCGAAAACCTGCAGCTGGTAAGTCAACTGACGAAATCAAATACTATGACACTAAAATTTAAACTAAGATCTCTACAAAGAAAAAGAGACAAACTGTGAGAGAATGAGAGAATCATTTTGATGTTTGAATATTTCAAATGTCTTTTTCAGAGACGACGAGAGGATATGTGAGAGTGTCAGGATCTGTGGCCAAGAAGCAAAAACCTGCAGCTGGTAGGCCAACACACGCATATTAGAGAGGTCAAATCTAACGCGTCAATAACAAGTTAATGCAAATTCCTTTTAATGCCACTCATTTTATTAACGTGCAATTAACGCATGCACGTTCTGTGATTTCGCTCCGTAGTTTGGGAAATCAGGAAGCTGCATCCGTAAGCTCCTTGAGCAGAAAGGGATAAAGAGAAGGGTCTTTTGAATGGAAAGTTGAGTTTCAAAGCCCTTACAGATGTTTCTCTCCACAAGACTAAAGTCGATGTGAACTGAGTTACCACCGGGTACATCTAGTCTCAAACACCACTTTAAAGGTCCAATGTGTGGGAATTTCTCCCATCTAGCGTTGAGATCATATATCAATTAACTCTCTCGCGCCACGCAGTTCAAAGTACGTATTACAGCTACGGTAGCCTTCACGCTTCAAAAAGCCGGTCTCTTGCTCTTTTCAGTCTCCTTTTTCTGGGCGAAGAAGAAAACTCCTGTTTAGTGATGTGACAACCGGCTCTTTTACACGAGTCGGTTCAACCGGACGGTTGTTGGTTGGCGAACTGAGTCTATCGATTCGGTCACTGGTTCACGTGCCTGCTGCGGGGGAGGGGGGGGGACGAGACATAAAGGCAAAGGGATCGGTTGATAACTCAAACTTGCCGAGAACCGAGACACCCGTTTGATTATACTACCAAGATAACATGACGTGTATTTGTATGTGATATCCATCGGTAATGTAGCCTATGAATTTCTATGTACACAATCATCTAAGATGCACCAAAAACAAAGGTTTCTGGGAGCGGTTAATAACTCACACTTGCCGAACCGAGACACCCGTTTCATTATAGACTCGTGCATTAGGCACGGTTACGGTCTCAGTCAGTAGCCTGGTGCGCGGTCTCCTTGTGACAGGCTGCAATATTAATTTCTTTAACATTTAACAACATACTACCAAGATAACGTGACATGTATTTGTATGTGATGTACTCCCCATCGATAATGTGTGAATTTCTATGTACACAATCATCTAAGATGCACAAGAAATAAAGGTTTCTGGGATTGTTTAATAACTGAAACTTGCCGAGAACCTAGACACCCGTTTGATTACATAGACTCGAGTGGTTGTTAACGGTTACGTTCGGTCTCGGTCAGTAGCCTGGTGCACGGTCTCTACAACTCTCTTAACAACTCTTTTGGTCCAATGAATCGTGCTGCTGGCTCGAGGTAGCCTATTTCCTGATTGATTCTACCACCACTCCAGTGGAGGCGCTAATGAGGTAAAAAACAGGAGTGAGTTGGTTAATTGACGTATGGCACTAGATTCTCCCGGCTCAGTGACACGAATCGGGTTAATAACCGGCTCTTTGGTCAGTTCGTCATCACTACTCCTATTCCTGAAATTTGGATTTGGATTTCAAACTTGCCAGGGCCGGGAAGCTACGATACCCGTTAGCAGCAGCTGTGAGTTTATCATGTGACAGAGAAAACGTGAAAGGTGGAGCAGTAGGTCCTGCATGTCCCTCACCGGCTACCGTATTTCAAGATGGCACATGAATATGGAGCGTCTACCCCAAGGGGGCAGGCTTCTTTCCTCAGAGCGAAGCCGTGATGGCGCCATTTTGCAAACACTTATCCATCACCCCCGTTAGCATCCCATTGACTGCCATTCATTTTGGCGTCACTTTGACAGCCAATAACTTTACATCTGAAGCGTTTAAAGACTTGATTTGTCTATCGTTTATTTCTAAAGAAACACGACAATGTATGAAAGGCTCCATTACCTTGTACCTCACGTTATGGCTCCGTAGCAGACGTTTTTATAAAAATAGGCTAACGATTGGGTCATAACCACAAGACTTACTGTCTCATAGTAGAGGAATTACCGTACAGTACAGGAGAAGCTCGCAGGCAGTTTGGACTTACATTAGCTGTTAGTTTAATTACTAATGTTAACTAGCATTTTAGTTATCAATAATTAGCCTGTGCCTATGTTATCTCCTTACATATACCTACGCTCTCCGTCTCTGATAGATTGGGAATGATTGAGATTTCTCTTGGCACAGCTACCAGAAGACTTACAACGTTCAGACACGTTGCTCACGTCACATCTACGGCATCAAGCTCAGTTTGAGGCTGCGCAGTAACGCTCAGTAACACTTAACCATCACCGGAAAAGGGCTGATAAGAGGCTTCACTTGTCTCCGTCAAAAACAGCAGAGTAGCTGGGTCCATTTTATATACTGTCATTGGTCTAATCCAGTTCATACAAATGCAAATGTAAAATGTCAAGCCAATAGGAATACTTGAAATTGATGGTGGTGGTAAATATTCATGAAAAGGGACAAGTTAGTGAACGGGCAACACAGATTTTGATAATGAGCAACTAAACACGTTACACACTGGGCCTTTTAACAAACTTGAAAAATATCCTTTTTAAAGAACATTTAGATAAAAACAGATAAAATTAATTTGTGATCAATCGCAAGTTAACTAGGACATTCATGCTATTAATCGCAATTTAAAAAATTAAATCGATTCACAGCCCTTTTTTCTTTTCCTGAAAAACAACAGTTTTGGACGTCGACAGCGACCACATGAAACCTTTTTAGCTACGACTTTGAATTTCCATTTTACCAACAAACCTCAATAATACATGTAATAATTTGGCCTCAGAAAATTTAGAATTAAATACGTTTTTTTTATTTTAAAAACTAGTACTGCCTGTATGCAGGTTGTTATTTATTTATTTTGCTTAAAGTCTGCTGATTAATATAGAAATATTGGTAATTTAAAATTAACTAAGGTTTGTTTCTCCTTTTAAAGATAAACAGAAGAGCAGCCACCCTGATGAGGTAAGAGTTTGGAAATAAACTCGTTTTTGCATTCATACTTACATGACTTCTTACTACTCTACTCTTACTATGACGGATATAATGTCAAAATACTAATACATCATGCCCAGTGGCTCTGTGGCAACATTCATAATTAACACAAAAGTAAAATGCTATAATGGTGTAATAATGGGTGCCTGGGTAGCCTAGTGGTAGAGCACGCAGCCATATATAGATATAGAGGCTCAGTCCTCGGAGCGGACGTCCTGTCATTCCCCCCCTTTCTTCCCTTTCATGTCTAAGCTGTCACTAATAAAGGCCTAAATGCCAAAAAAATAAAATCATAAAAAAGAACCCCTATTATAGCCTGACCCCAGACCTGGGTAAGGCTCATTCACAACCCATTTCCAAAGGGGCGTCACCAACGGACGCCGCTCAAATGCCTCTGGGAGCAATCGGGTGACGTAGCAGCAAAATTCGCAAAAAAACAAAATTTCCCATAGACTTTAATGGGAAATCGTCAGGAAATCAACAGAGTTGATATTCAGTGGATTTTCCAAATATATGTAAGACTTGGCCTATAATGAACTATTTGTGGAGCTAATTCTCTGCTTTGGTAGAACAGGTGCTCACACTGACACACACACATCCACCTGTACCCCTGCCTGCTTGTGCGCTCATCCCGTGCATGCGGCTGCGGCCGTGCGCGTCACTTCTCCCTGTGAATCCTAAATAGCGCGCCGAGCCGCAGAGCTGGATGGCATCGCAGCATGTCCGGTGCCTGACTGGAGCTAAGACCACTATAGGAGCCGTTGGCGCTGATACAACTGCCCACCGGCCTGGGAGTGCACCATCCCTTTATCACTATTAAATCACTCTTCTTTATTATCAACGTTTCATTCCTTTGAAGACATTTGGCAGAGCGGCATTGTCTTTTTTTACCAAGTTGGATTGCTTTCATGAACTTCTACTATCTAGACTACTTTTACTTCTCAACACAGTCTGTTTTTCTGTTATCTATCATTTGAGCCTGCAGCTGCAGGGGGTGCCAGTGAAATGATAGATAGATAGATAGATAGATAGATAGATAGATAGATAGATAGATAGAGACTTTGTGACGCTTAAGCTCATGTGTCATGAAAAAATGCCGCCCAGGCGGCTGCCTGCTTTGCCCGTGCCAAAAACCACTACTGCTTTAACGTAGAAAAATAATTCAAAGTTTTAATGGATGGCAAGACTTTGGCCTGTAGTGGGCTAAATGGGCATTCTGATATCAAGCACGGTTTCTACCAAATCACAGTTTATGTATCGTCCAATTTTCAGACCGTTTCAGATTTTCCAATGTGTGTGTATGGGACGGAATGTTGAGAGCCAGAGTGGAGGACAGAGGGGGGAGCTGCAGTATGATTCTCTGATATATTTCTAAACAAATTGCTCTCTCCCCTATAATTTTTACTCTTTATACATCATTGTAGGTCAAAATGTAGGGAAATGTGTGCCGGTTGCAGACATGTAACTTTAGAATTCATCGGATCGAAACTTTTGGCTCCCTACGTACCAACAGCCCAAACTATGAAACGAAATATCTGGAAGTACACAGACAGTTCCCTTTTTAAAACCTGCTCTGTGTCGCATATATTTGACACCACAAACATAAAAACCACATCAATGCATTCGCCAGAATTTTATATCTCTGGTGATGATAATATTTTGCCCTTTGGACTCTCTTGTAAAGCATGTAAACCTATTCTAGTAGACCCCAAAAGTACAAATATGACGCTGAAAAGTAGTGTAATAGGGCCACAGCGCATGCCGAGTTACAAAAATTCAGACCAAGCGCTGCGACAACTTGCGGAGCCTTCGCGCTGGAAACGACAGCCGTGGTGATGTTGTTTTATGCACACCTCCGTTAGCATAGCTTAAGCTTGACAGTCCGCCCAATAATTACTTATATAATTACAAACAGTCATACTCCTTAGGACCTTAGCTAATGTCAGCAATTAATTGCGGTTAGACAAAGGAAGCCCGATTACGTAAAAGAAATTGACAATTAATAAATAAAAATGCCTAGGTGTTTCCAATATTTGAGTGAAAATGAACCAGATGAATTCTTTCTAATGGTTTTTTAATCTTGTTGTTTGTTCAGATGGATCCTGTTGGACCTGTGAAGCTCGAACCAAAGACAGGGGAGCGAGATTGGTCCCTGGAACGAGCCAAACGTTTAAAAACCTTAATAAAGAAGGTAGCTGCTGGGACGTCTCTGTTCTACTGATGCTTACATCTGTTTAAAATGTTCTTTACTTTCCTCTCAAGTTGCTGTGATACAGAAGTTCTCTTTGAGGCAGAAATACTGTAAATAAATTATATATTTTATGTGGTAGAGCCATCAGTGGGACATTTGACGGTTTTCTTTGCTTGGTTTGTAGCCATCAACCCCCGTTTTTTGTTCATTCTTCTTTGTTTTGCAGATTTCATTAAGTATTTTAGAGGCAAAGTGGAAAAGAGCCCTGAGCTCCATCCTGGAGGAGCTGACCGAGCAGCAATTTGCTGAGATGCTGTTCAATCTGGACAAAATCCCTCTAAAAGTAAAAACTGGCAAGGCCAGAAGATCTATCTCTGTTTTAATTGTCCAAAACTACGGGATAGAGTCCATCTCGGTAATGGATAGAATCATGAAGAAGATACCAAGAAATGACAATGCTGTCCAGGAGCTGCTGCGCCCCTTTGTAGAGGAACTGAATAAACAGCGCCAGGAAAAAAAAGGTACCAATGGTGTGAATTGATCTGTTATTTCCCCAATGCTTGGTTAGTTAACATTAATTCACAGGCAATGAAATTATGAATTCTTGAGTAAAAACTCTACAAAGTGATCAAACAAATGCATAATAATTTTATCAAATCGCCTGACGACACCAGGCTGCTACAGTATAACCATATCAACCTCTACAAACATCAGACTGCTCGCTTGTGACATATAGCCGGGGTCAGCCCCAGTGTTGGTCATCTTACTTAAAAAAAGTAATTAGTTACAGTTACAAATTACTTCTCCCAAAAAGTAATTGAGTTAGTAACTCAGTTACCACATTGTAAAAGTAATTAGTTACTCAGCAAAGTAACTGACAATATTTTTTATGTTCTATAACGCTATTACGTTCTATAACATCTTTATCGTCAAAGATGTTTATATTAATTGAAGAATAAAAACACTATATACAGTATTTTAGAACATTTGGTATTTATTTGAACTCAATAGATTGCAACCTGCCATATGATATGCATAGAAATAAAATTGTAATCAGTGTGTTCAGCTCGGCCTTGGTCACCTGTTGCTGACCCAAAAAATAGAGCGTTGTTTGTTTTAAGAGTGGCTCCGTCTCCTTCGCTGGAGCTCACGCTAGCTGCATTTGGGCTCGGGGTTATTATGGGCTCGGGGTTATTATGGGGTTGGGGTTATTATGGGCTTGGGGTTATTATGGGCTTGGGGTTATTATGGGGTTGGTATAAGCAGCAGCAACAAGTGTCGTGTTAGCATGTGTTGATAAGATTGGAGTTGCTTGAGGCAGATGTGATAAAGTCTTTTTTCCTGGGCATAGCGTGCACGTTACATAAACATCCTTGTCTTTAATTTGTGTGACCTCTGATATACATAGCAATTGTAAGTCGCTTTGGATAAAAGCGTCAGCTAAATGACATGTAGTACTAATAATAATAATAATAATTTCCATGAGCGAGAAGTAGTGGCGGTACTTCCAGTTCCAGAACGCTACCTTTGAATTTCCCTGGCTCGTCGTCATTGTCGCTGTCCTGTGTTTAGTGGTAGTCAGAGCGTGCAGTGAGACAGCGTGAGCAGGGCGTCCGCCCACCCAGCCAATCATCATCACATTTGCAACGGTGTCATCACTCCCCCCCCCCCCCCCCCCCCCCCGCTCTCTCCAGGCAGCTGATGTGTAGCCAATGCCTGACACCTCGCGCTTCATTCAACCAAATTGTAGTAACGCGCCACTTCACATTCTCAGTAACGATAACGGCGTTGCAACGATGGGAAAAGTAATTGGATTACTCCGTTACTGAAAAAATAACGGCGTTAGTAACGCTGTTATACTTAAACGCCGTTACTCCCAACACTGGTAAGCCCTATACTATGTTCCCACAGCCCAATGATATTTCTTAAAAGTAGGCCCTATGTTAGGGTTAGGGTTACATTCTATCTGTAGTCCATTGCTGCTGGATAATAGGTTGGGTGTAATTGGCTACCAAACTGGGAGAAAGGGGAATAAAATCTGATACAAATTCATGAAAAAGGAACTGGGGGAACAGAGGGCCTAACTTGCGTGACACAGCACATCCTTCACAAACAAGCCATTTTTAAAAAGCCAAGCTACCGCAATTTTTTCATTCACTCAACCCAGATTTTCTTTCTTCAAATGACAACACACAAAACTACGCTGTACGATTGACAAAGTGCTGAAGTTCCTCTGTTTGGTTGCTGATGAAATGATCCAGCGAGTGTCTCGTTAAAGATGATGTCACGGCAGTTTCACGCGGCCGCCCTATGGCAATCAACTAAGAATCCTGCCTACACGATATGTGTTACTCAGTAGTTTAACTTACTTCATTTATCACTGTCAAAGGGCCTTCTGAAAAGTTGATGCTTGAACCTTTTGCCAGTGCTGTGGTAAGTTTTTTTTGTCTATATATTTTAATATAAATGTGTTTTTTTTATTAACTTACGTTAAGACATTTTTAATGTCTTTAAAGGCTAACCAACCCGACGGCCGACCCTTGGCAGAAAAGGCAGTCGGACTGATCAGTCAACCCGACTTGGTCAAAAAAGTGTTTTGGAACACACCTTAGTGATGGCGACTTGAGCGTATGTTCTATGCGTGCGTGAGACGTAATATGTCTCCATAATAGCAGGCGGCGCTAATCTGTATTGTCACCCAAAAAATGACGCAGAGCACGCTGTCGTCAGTCATTGTTCTCATCAGAGTGTTGATAGTAGTCACGAAGGATCGTTGTTGTCATTACTCGCTGAATGGAAGAACATACGATGGCTAGTAATAAGAAGATACTGGCGTTGTCAGCTCCGGTTTTCTCAAGCACTGATTCGCTAGTCAAGGGTTAGCACTCCACCAATCAGATTGGTCATTTAGTCCGACTGCCCACTGGCCGATTCAACAAGTCAAATCGTCCCAAATGAAGGCCGACTGCTCCTCTGACTAACGACGGCACGGAACACACCGAACAGAATCGAGTCACCGACCTCGCCAGACTGTCAGACGGCCGATTATCGGGTTGGTGTGTCAGAGCCTTAAAAAAACTCCACTGATTGTCAAAAACATATTGTCTTCTGAAACAGGACTGCATTGAGTGGACTGAACTTAAACCGGTAGTCAACACAGTGGATGAGGTTCAAACATATAGGTAAGAATACTAATTTCATCAATCATTTGTAATGTCATCAATCTCTTTGGTGGACTTAAACCAAAGTTCAGCCTCAAGGAGCTCACTTATAACGTGTTGCGTTAAAGTCTGAGGAACATTTCTACAACCCCAAATCAGAAAAAGTTGGGACAGTATGGAAAATACAAATAAAAAAAGAAAGTCGTGATTTGTAAATGTACTTTGACTTGTATTTCATTGCCGACAATACAACAGCACATCATTTAATGTGTTCATGATTTTTATTGTTTTTATTTTCAAAAAAACAAAATTCCTATTTTGGTTCTTGCAACACATTTCAAAAAAAGTTGGAACAGTAAAGCATTTACCACTTTGTAATGTTGCCATTCCTTTTCACAACACTTAAAAGATGTTTAGGGACTGAAGACACCAAGTGATGAAGTGTTTCAGGTGTAATTTTGTCCCATTCTTGCTGCAAACAAGTCTTAAGGTGGGCAACAGTACGGGGCCACACATTCTCTATTGGAGACAGGTCGGAACTGAAGGCAGGCCAGTCAAGTACCCGTATCCTCTTCCTCCACAGCCAGGACTTTGTAATGTGTGCAGAATGTGGTTTTGCATTATCTTGTTGAAATATGCATGAACGTCTCTGGAAAAGATGTCTTCTTAAAGGCAGCATATTGTGCTCCAAAATCTCTATGTACTTTTCAGCATTAATGGTTTTTGTACTTGTTGGCTTTTGTACTTGTTGCTGGTGACTTCTTTGGTCTGGAGAACACAGCCTCGATTTCTCCCAAAAAGTACCTGAAATACTGATTCATCTGACCACAGTACACGTTTCCACTGTGTGATGGTCCATCCCAGATGCCTCCGAGCCCAGAGAAGTCAACGGCGTTTCTGGACACTGTTAACATAGGGCTTCCTTTTGGCACAGTACATTTGTGCATTTGTGGCTGTAACTATTATTACAATCACCTGTTGACATCATTATTTAACCAATTTACCTGATTACTAGCCCTAAATTGCTCCTGTCCCAACCTTTTTTGGAATGTGTTGCAGGTCTGAATGACAGGAAAGGATGTATATTTACAAATGAAATTAAGTTGACCAGACAAAACATGAAATATTTTGTGTTCACATTGTATGCAATTAAATACAAGTCAAAGTACATTTAGAAATCACTACTTTCTTTTTTTTATTTGTGCTTTTCATACTGTCCCAACTTTTTCTGATTTGGGGATGTATTTCTGTCAAAGCCAATTTCTGGGCAACTTTACTTTGAGGCTTTTGAAATACTTCTGTACTGTTTAAATAATAACATTACAAACATTACTGTACTGTTTAAATAATAACATTGAAATAATTTGTACTGACCGAAACTAATTGGATATTACCTGTGTGTATCTATAAGTAACTATAGTTTCTTTTCCCTGGCTTACTGTTCCATAATACCATGAAAATGGTTGCAAAGTGCATCACATTTTTGTAGAAAAGCTGCAGCAACTTCATTTTAGCTTGCATCATAGCCAAAGTCAGTATTTCAGCGTGTAGTTAATCCAAACTAAAATTTGTCTTCCATTTCACTCCTTAGCTTCCAGTGTGGCGCAGGTCGCTTTGAATGCAGCGTGTCGGCCCTGCGCTGGGTTTGTGAAGACAAGCTCAGCTTCAAATACCAGTTCTGCTCATGGGAGGAACACCGGGTGAGGCTTTCAGGCACAGCTTACATGCCAGCAGGACCCCTACTGAACATCACAGTCACAGCTGGGAAGATGGAGCAGGTACATCTGCCGCACTGGATCTGTGTAGGTAAGATGTCATGCAAAGACTTTTGCAATGTTCAGTAAACGCGTAAAAGAAATATTGATCCATCCCTTTTCTAATCACTCAATTTGTGCACTATTTTTCAGATCACAACTCCAAAATGTCAGACCATTTTGCAGTTCTACATATTGATACCTGTGGAGATGTGTGGAGGGAAGTGTCTGAAGTGACATCGTCCCACGTCAAGTTACTCCAGCCAACGTTCTCACTAATAAGTGTTGCGTTCTGGAGGATAATTGGCCTCCCAGTGAAAGTGTTCTATAACGTGTTGATATACATGAAGAAACATCAAGCTGCCCTTACACTGCGTGTTTACCTGATGCCACCTGATGAATTCCGGAAACAGGTTTCTGTGTTTTTTTTCACATTAATAAATTCAAACAATTACAGAATGTTACTCATAATATTGTATTTTCCATTACCTGGAATAAGCACCAATACCATTGTGAATATACTTCAAAAAATGTTGGCTACTTTGAGTTTAAAGTCTTCTGCACACTGGCTGCGTGGTGTGAGCGTGTCAGCTGCGTGGCATGTAGGGTTGGGTACCGAAACTCGGTGCCAATAGGACCTCGGTTCCGACGTAAACGGTAGTAACGAGACCGAATAAGAACGAAAATTTTGGTGTCTTATTTCGGTGCCTGACTTTCCACTACACTCGACAGCAGGTAACGTTAGCCTACCGTTAGCTAGCAGCTGGATTAAACACGGTTAAAATGCTGACAGGTGACGTTAACCAGTGTAAAGTGTGACTGTATATCAACAGTCTGCTCTGCAGCGCAGCAGCTGCCGACGTCGGAAAAACACAGACGGTGCATTCACTGAAACTGGTAACCTACAGCCTCGCGGTGCATTCAAAGTTATTGTAAAATACCCTTTTCCCATCTGGTTGTTGTTTTTGTCCAACAGCAATTTACTGGTGAAATAACGTATTGTTTATTATAAATTATAGTTATTACATTACTATTAAATCATTTAATTTTGACCATATGGCCTTAGTAATAAACAATGTGTTCTTAAATGTTGCCGACTGTTGTTTAGTACCCTTCTTTTTTTTTCTTTTTTTTTTTACTTTCTTAAAGTATCGGTTCAGGCACCGTTTAGGTACCGGCATCGTTTTAAAATCGCTTTTTAGCACCGGTATCGGAAAAAACCCAAACAATTCCCAACCCTAGTGGCGTGTCTATTTTTATTTCGGCTCGCATGATAACAGGTTAGAGCTTTCACACTACCTGCGTGACACGCACGTCTCAGGCACGGCTTGAGCCGCGCCGAAAACACGTGCATGCTAGAAATATTTTTTTTTATTTTTCACGCAACACGCAAGCGTGTTGGAAGTGTTCCTAGGCAAAATCAATGGGTAACAGACAGTCATGTGTACAGACAAGGCTAGCAGCAGCCGCGCCGGGTCAGACATGTTTCTGGTGTGCAAAAACATAGAAAACGCCACGCAGCCCAGGGCTGGACTGGCCATCGGGCATACCGGGCATTTTCCCGGTGGGCCGACGCACTTTTGGGCCGAATCGCCGATATAATTTATAGGCCTTTGTTTTAATTTTTTAATTTTTTTGTGCCGCGCCGGCCCATAGATAACTGACAGCGGCCCATTCGGTAATTGTACAAAAGTCCGTCTGTCAGGACTGATTGTGGGTGCATGCCGGAGGGTAGCGCGGACACGCGGACACGCGCCTACTGCGAGCGGGCGCACGCGCCACACGGAGAGAAAAGTGGGAGAAAGAGAAAGAGACTGTGTGCGTCCAGAGGATAATCAGTTGAGCTCGCGTGTGTGCGTCTTTGAGAACTGTAAGTCCCATAGCTTACGTTGTCAGTTGATTTGGGCCTGTTGTTGTATTGGTCTGTAGTTCTTTTACATTGAAGTAAGTTAGCTGGTAATTTCAATGTTTGTGTTAATCACCTGTTAGCTAGTTTGCACGTGGCTGTTGATTTATAATGCAGATTGTTGGAAGCTCTGCTCACGTTTGTATTTATTTAGCTACATTATTGTATTATTAGTGTATTGTATTATGCTTCAGTAGTTACATTACATTGATATAGTGTAATTAATAGTGGGTTTGTTGTTGTTTGCTAGCCTATATGTATACTTCATATGCATTGTGTATGGTAGCCTTCACAATGTTATTTGTTCCTTTGCAGAACCACACACAAATACACAGCCATAGCAGAGCTACACACGCCCATTTTGTACTGTTGCCTTATGTAATAAAGCGTCAAGAGCGATAATTGTCTCCGTCCGTGTTTTAACTGACATCATGGGGCAAAGTTGGAAACCGGAATCAGCTCAACTACAGTCCTAAGCTAGACCTAACCCAATCAAATCCAGGAACACCCTTCCCCACTCCCGGCCCTGAGACACGAGCTGTAAACGTTATAATATGCTGGAAGTTTAGCATCCACGTTAAAATGGACAAACGACCACGGAACCCCATACGCAAGTGATGTGTACAGGAATTACGGGAGAAAAAGATTAAGTATCTACAGGCGAATGCCTCAAAATGTGCCAACATGTCTGACATGTTTGGGGCTGTAGTAGCTGCTTCAACATCAGCATTAGGCTACCTGAAGTAGAGGAAGGAGGAGAGGTGACTGGCTATACAGAGAAGCAGAAACAACATCATGATGACAGGGAAGAGGCCGAGGAGGAGGAGAGCGACCATGACAGGGCCACGGGAGAGAGGGAGGAACAGATGGAAGAGAGAGTAGGCCTAGTTGACGACGGTAAGAAGTACGTGAATTAACAGGTTGTGTGTGTGTGTGTGTGTGTGTGTGTGTGTGTGTGTGTGTGCGTGCGTGTCTCACGTCATAATGACAACAAGCAGTTTGGCAGTAACATTAAAGTTAGTGGCTGTCAGGTAACCTAACTGTTTAAGGGTTGGCCTGTTGGGTAGCTGAAGTCTGTGATGTATACAGCCTGTTCTACTAGGCTCATGTATACTATGTATACAGCCTGTTCTACTAGGCTCATGTATACTATGTATACAGCCTGTTCTACTAGGCTCATGTATACTATGTATACAGCCTGTTCTACTAGGCTCATGTATACTATGTACAGCCTGTTCTACTAGGCTCATGTATACTATGTATACAGCCTGTTCTACTAGGCTCATGTATACTACCGTAAAACTTCAAATAATAGCCCGGGCTTCTATTTACCCAAATGGCCGAAATGCACCAGCGTGTATTTGAGACAGGCGTCTATAAGAGACAGGCCTTTAATTGACGATGCTTTGCCCGCATGCTGTGGATCCACTCACACACGCTCACCTCCAGCTCTTCACTTACCTTCTTCCTCCCTCCACCTCGCATTCTGGCCCTGTTCTACTAGGCTCATGTATGCTATGTACAGCCTGTTCTACTAGGCTCATGTATACTATGTATACAGCCTGTTCTACTAGGCTCATGTATACTATGTATACAGCCTGTTCTACTAGGCTCATGTATACTATGTATACAGCCTGTTCTACTAGGCTCATGTATACTATGTATACAGCCTGTTATACTAGGCTCATGTATACTATGTATACAGTTGTCTCTCTACATTGCCCAGAGATTTAAGCTAAATGAATTATACCTTAACTTAGCTGACATTTATCTCTGTTTCTCACTCTTTTAAAGGTTACCTTGTTAGAATAAATCTTTCTTGTTCATTGGTGTGGGCCAAGGCAACATTTTGATTGACTTTACTGACAATACACTTGTATACTTAAAAGTTGTTAAATAATTTGAAATTATACTTTAAACTTTATCTTTGGCAATGACTTGCACTTGAGTATGGCCATTGTGTAGGCTACCCTATGGCCTCCAGGTCGCCAATCAAAAGTGAGTGAGTACACTGCTTCTCTTTTCCAGGGCATGTACTACTCCCAGCTTTACTGTAGCTTTTGGGAAGGGTTATGGTTATGGTTATGGTTATGGTTATTGTAGTTAGCAAACACTTTTGTCCAAAGCGACAAAATATGAATCTTACAATGGTTAAAATTAACAGTAAACCGTTTTTAAAAGTTGCTAAGCCAATATTAAGCAAAATGGTAATAATAACAGTAATGGCAATACAATATCAAATATCAATAATAATAATAAAAAATACCATAAATATACAAATCATAACTCTAAGAATGAATTAATTATTTAAGTGTAAGATGAACAGATAAGTCTTGAGACCTCTTGAAGGATCCAAAACCATCACATGAACGCAGAACACTAGACAACACATATCATAGAATGGACGCATATTTTAAGCGGACTGTCTGCAGGGAATGTCTCTGACCAATCACGGTGGGTGTGGGCCGCCTGGGTCAAAAATGCCCGGGCCGATTTTTTATCCCAGTCCAGCCCTGACGCAGCCGCCACGCAACAGAAACGCCACGCTCACGCCACGCAGCCCCTGTGCAGCCAGCCTAAGAATGCATTTTCTTTCTCACAGGAAGTGGAAAAAAAAGAAAACTCTTGTGGATCAGAGAGAATCATAAAACCAGGCCCAGACAGGTCGATGCAACTGGGAGATCATTTCTCGCTGACAACAGACATGACGGATGCAATGATTCAACCCAGCGTATGTTTCAACGGTTTTAATATCAGGACTGTATTCAAAGTACACTAGCTTCGTATACTAAGTATACTATAAACTCTTTCATTTCATTATTTTAAAAACAAGTATCATTGGAAAATCCTCTCACTTGAAAATAATGACTGCAAAAAAAGTCTTAAACCCCATTTATAATTATTTTCACAGATACGAGAGCTCAGAGATGATAGTGATAAT
>CM042439.1:31085146-31092646 GCA_023631565.1 Gymnocephalus cernua | reverse complement strand
GGCGAAAATGCCCAGGCTGTAGAGAGAACCAAAGTTAATCCCAAAAGCCAAAGTTCAGGGTTTTAATTTATTATTTTCTTCTTATTTATGTTTACGTTAATATTCACTTATTTAATAATATTCACTTGTTATCTTAATATTATAGAACATACTCTATTCAATAAATATTGTTTGTTTGAACCTCATTCTGTTCTATATTGTTGTACTTATTCTTTGACTGTTTTGTTTAAAGGAGGGAGGATTGTATTGGGAGCACTGAAGTGTCAGGTGTGACTGTGTGGCATCACGGGTCAGGTAGAGGGCCTCTTAGCAGAATTTTGCTTAGGGCCCCAGGGAGGTCAGGATCGGCACTGTATATATGTATGTAGTGTAATGGCTAAATTTATATTTTACCCAATTAACTCTGTATTTCTGTATGTGCTCTTGTTATGTCTCCCCCAAGGAGAAGTTTAACTACATTTGTCTGTGAGAAAATAGCCAACGTAGGTTGTATCAAGGTCTCTACAAGTTATACAACACAACATCCCTGTGAACCAGATAGACCAGAAGGTCCCATCTTCATTTGTTATTAGATTGAATTGTGTGCTTAAAGTTCACAATTCATGTGACTTGCACAAACGTCATGTAAAGATGAGATCACATGCCGATGTCACTCCCTCTCTCTTATCTGTGTATTTAAGCTGATGTTCTTGATGTGTGAACTTTGAAGACTCTTCCACATCTTGCTGTGTGCATCTTGTGAACGAGTTCTCCTATTCTGCGCAGAATATATGTACTTTAATAAATTACAAAAACCTACATTGGTTTCAGTCTACTATTTCTTGTTACTTGTTTCATCTTCAATTATTCTAAAACAGTTAATTAATCTGCACCTGCTGCCTCCTGGGTATTTTCCACAACAATTTTGGCGTCACGATCAGGATCAGTGCTGGGTGTCTGCTGGTGAGCTTCTGTGCGTGGGCTGAGGACTTGCTATCCGGGATTTCTGCGCCCTCCATGGCCAGAGATAACGCCTCAAACCTCTAAATCAAAGTTTCAGAGTGGAGGATCAGTAAGCACGCACAGAGCTCCCCGGGACACTCCACGCTGATCTAAAAGAAAAGGAAAATCTCCTAACAGCAGGGTAAGTTTATGTTTTCCTAAAAAAATTACAATAATTTGAATTGACTTGTGAAGACATAAGAAACAAATACTGTCGTGTTTGACACGTGAAAGGATTAAGACTTTTTGTTTTTTTTCTGTTATCTTGACTGCACACACAACACTCCGGCTACCGTATTCTCAGAGAAAGACCTGGCAGGGTGAAGAGGTGACGGTCAATTTGCTGTTTTGTGATTGAGAGAAAGCAGCCGCGGGAGAAACTACTCCCACATTCAGTTTAATTTGCTGTTTTGTATTTGAGAGAAAGCAGCCGCGGGAATAATTAAAATTACTCCCACGTCCGGTTAATTTTGTTGCTTTGTCTTTGAAAAAAAAAGCAACCGCACGACTCCTGCGCTCTGTTAGAAAACAATTTCTCGGACCCATTTTCGTTGAATATGGGTTCCAGTCTGTCCGTCGTCGCCCGCCCTGGCTGGGTCACTATTTGAGGAAATGGTGAAAAAGTACGGCCTTCAGAGTGTTAAATATGTAGGACCATATTGGGTTGAGAGATTTGGCTTTCCTGAAAAGGGAACGCTGTGCACGGGCAAGCTAAAAGATCTGAGACAGGGATTAGAGGAAGAAGAAATCAGAGTGGGGGGGAAATCAAAAATTAAAAGGTAGGCTATTACAAATTAAAGTATATACGGGATAACAAAAAATGCTTTCAGATATAAACGAAGCCAACATCAGGGAGAAACTGCGATTACAACCTGAGCCTTCTCTGCTAAACACTGATAACATGCACACACACTCTGACTGTAATGCTTCTTACTCTCTCTATCCGAGTCCTAGGGTCGTGAGTTTCCCGCTTGGAAGCCCTCCGCCAACACCATCTCACCCACCACAGACGACGCACAGACCGGCCGTGCCCGAGCAGCCACAGACCACGTGCATGCCAGAGGAGAAGACACCTGATCTACTCCCTGCCTCAGCCCCTCCACTGCATCAGCAGCGGACAGAACTCAAAGATCTTGACCCACGCCTGATAGAGCTGCTCGTCCTGCTGGACATCGAGCGGATAGATAGAAACACCGCGAGGAGAAACAGATGAAACTGTTGGAAACCATGACAGCTGCTGTTGTCAACAGAGACAGGGGTCACCCTGGGAGGCAGGCGAGAGGTGGGGGGAGACGACTCCGTGGCAACATTCAACAAGTGGATAAAGTCACTTGTTTCAACTGTGGTCAGCCTGGACATTGGAGACGGATGTGTCCAAGGACGGTGGGACAGAGAAACAAAACGGGCGGAGGTGCTGAAAAGTCTGGGGACCACGCTCACGCCGGCTACAGATGAGTAACGCACACACTCAAAGACACACACACAGCTTCATGCAATGAAGAAATGCTTCTGCACTGATACACAGTTTTTTTTGTTTGCTATTAGGGACAAATCGATAGGGTAAAAAGATTGTTATAGACAGGTTTAACCAACATACTGATCTTTTTAGATCCTATAAGGAATCCCTAATTGTGTATAGTTATAGTAGGCCCACTTCATTTTTGGTATTTGACACCATGGGGTTATAAATGTAATTATTAGAGTTTTAAAAGGATTGACATACAACAGCTCACTGTTCATTTCCTTATTGGGTAAATTGAGTTTACTAATTCTATTTTTAGGTAAAACTGAACGACAAATCAGAAAGTTTTCTGACAGACTAGTGGTTGTTTTTATTTCTTCTCTGGAAAGGCTAGAAAAAAGGAATGAACCACTCTTATGCTTTTTATGTGTATTACTGATCTTTAGGATCCATAAAACAAATAGAAAAAGGCTCAGTTTTGCTTCCTACAAAGTATGAGTTGTAAACTTATAGGCAGACACTTAATGTGTCTATTTTGGTACTAGGGTTGTTCCCATGTTTCCAGTTGTGTGTCTTGATAAAAATCATTCTTTGACTGATTATTCTAAATGCACACTTTTGTTTACATTGCAAGTGTTTCTCTTTGCCAGATTGTTAACCTCCTGGCTGAGAGGAAGTATGTTTTTGCCTACAGAGGTACACATGAAGCCATAACAATCACACTGTGCTTCTTTTGTTTTCATTTTTGTCACAGCTGAAGCAGAAGAGGTTTTTTTGGGGGAAAAAACAAATCAGGACAGTTTTAATGAATGAGCGTGAGTGTTCTTGTCTACTGGAAGAATAAATGTGCAGTATGACTACAAACTTGACTGATAAACAAAGTACGTTTTTTCATACTATCTCTCACTCAACTCTCATATTTTTTCATCTTTGTCTCTTACAGTTCAGGAGACTAAATCAGGACGTTTTTATGACTTACTAGACTGACTGACTGACTGGACGGATTGTTATGAAGAAAACATCTTCACCACAAGCGCGTGTTTGTGCCTGCAGGTGCCCACCGTTTGCGGGACCCTGTGCTTCAAACACACAATTCGTTGTGCGAGGTAAAAATAATTTTTTTTTTTAATTGATGTTTCACTCTCAGATACCGCGCTATCTCTGAGCAACTCCAAAACGTTGATGTCCATTTGATCACTGTTTCTTTTTCTGCTTGTAGTCATCACACGACAACTCGGACTACAAGTCCCAGAAAAACAAAAACCACACCTCCTAAGACGGGAAGTGATCTCATGTGTTTTTTCCGGTTTTAACTCCCTATTACCTGTTGGGAGTCGTTTCTAACCAAGTTTGATTTTCCTTTAGATAAGTAGGAATTTTGAGCTCTTGTAAAAACATTTCGTGTTACGGACTAACTTCGTACACTATTCTTCAGGGGATTATAGGGGATGTTACATAAATGTGTTACTGTTGATGCATTGTCTAACTTTCCTCTTTTCCTCAGTGCTCCAGTGGACACGGAATGTCAATTCTGATCTATTTTTGCATAACAACCTGAAATACTTTCACATGCCTCTGTTGGGTTATTTTGCACTTTCTTCCAAATGAATTAGCCACTAAGCGATAACACGGCTCTCCTCTGTCCTTGAAGAAGGACAGCTGGCGGACAGGCTCTCCCTGAGTAACACACACAGATAACGGACAACAAGCATTATACATACAGTTTCCAGGCCAGTAAATCATTTTCGTTAGATGGGAAGATCATTTTTGAGTCTCTTTGTCTAAAATAAACAAACCAAACACTTGGATACTATTGTGATCTTACATACTTTTTGGGGTAACACAATTTGGAATTTGTTACACCAAACATGTTTATGATTGTATTACTTGTTTTAGGGTTGTCTATCAACTAGACCTACTAATCAACTTAATGAGTAGGTGCTAAAACCATTTAATTGGATAACAGAATTTATTTGAACACTTACAGTTTTCTAAACTGTGAGACATCTTCTTTAAAGGCGTTGAAATGTGTGTGTTACCATGCAGAAAAGGAGGGGTGTGTTTGTTTTCTTTCCTTACAGAAGCTCAGAGAAGCAGCCAAGGTGGGGGCTTTCACACACACACACCCAAAGATAACATAAGGTAGGGTTTGTGCATGTGAAGGAGAGAGGCATTTGGATTTAGAATTTTAGGTTCAGCCATGATTTTGATACATGTTTTAGCCATAAACCATATAGTGCGTTCTCAGTAGGACTGCACTATAGACTTTGTTTGCATTTTGAGTCACTATATGACAAATCGTTTAAATTTTAACATGATGTTGAAAACGTTTAATTTTGGTGATTGTTTTAACTGTTGTTGCTTTATACAGGTATTTCTGTGTGAGACAGGCCAGTGGAGAAACCACTAAACATTATTTATATATACGGAGTTTTTGAGTCATGAGTCTTTTCATGCCTAAAACAGGAGGGATAATAGTAGCTTTATAAATAAGGTGTTTAAAGTATAAAGTGCCATCATTTGGATTTTTTAAGTAAATTTTAGTAACAGTTAAAGTTCAGTAGGTAATTTGTTTAGACTAAAGACAGGAGCACATTACACAGACAGTCTGTGAAAAGATAATGTTCCTCTGTTTTTCCTAGGTTTTCCAAGAACTAGTTACAAATCAGAACCGAGGAATCTCTGCATAGTGTCAAATGACTGCCCATGAACTGCAGTAAACCTGAATGCCAAATTGAATAAAAATGATCAATATTCAGTTCATTGCGTATTTCTCACCTAAAATTCTTTCAGAAGCTTATTTTAGTGTGCAATTTGGTTGTTTCCCTAATTTGTTTCCACAGATGATCTGATTGGTGTAAGCAAATATTGAGACAGGTTTTTATCAAAGTTTCAAGCTGTAGCTTTAAATAACATCACTACTTGCATAGTAGCCTTCCCTGCTTCAAGGCCAAATAAAATGCCTATAATTAAGTTTGTAGCGTTGACTGATTAAATAAGGTTTCTAGTTTAGCACAATTAGGGACAGAGCATTTCTTGAGCAAAATGCCTGATGCATACATTATATTATGTGATTCCTGTCCCTGGTCAGGTAACACTTCTATTGATAGATTGTTAATTAAAGTGCCCGTGGTTTCGATAACCCACTTAACTTTAATTCATAACAATTTCAGTTATTCACAAATTTTGATTAGCCTTACTTTGTATTGCTTGACAATACTGCCTTGAAATAAACATATCTTTTGTTAATTCACACTTGTGTGTTTTGACTAGATTACAACGCGGTATTGGATTTATATCGGGTTTAAAGCTACACTCAGTTCATTTAAGATTTTGCCCTAGTCAATTGTTTTTAAAACTTGCATTATAGTCTTCATTTTGTATTTTTAAGCGACTACATTACAAACTGTCTACATTGCATTACTAAGTGCTAATCAAAGTAAAACACTTTGTTGGTGATTCTTCCCTCTAAACGAATGTTTATTGGACTTTTTCTCTTGCTCCTATACAGGGTTTTGCTGTATTACCACAAGTCAGTGTTAATTACTAAACTAATGAGACGGATTATTATATTTGCTGCATATTAAGTCATGTGCTTTGTCATGCCTTAATGAGTAGGGATATGGTAACATATAATAATATAACGGGCGTAATAATAATTAGTAGGGAAATAATAGCATTTAAAAATAGGCTAATAATAGCTTCCAAAATATAGCTTTTAAAATAGGAGTTCACTTTTTAGGGTGTTAAAAAAAATGTTTTGACACAGGTAGGGACAGAGGCCCCAAAGGCACCCCCTCCATCCACCGCTCTGTGCGAAGTGATAGGATAGAATGTATGCAACTCTCCTATGCTCTTTCTGCCATCAGAGTCCAGTTTTCCGCAGGTCTGCCCAGAGCAGCAGAGGAGCCCGGGGACTTTTGTTGGCATCAAAGATCTCGGAGAAAGAACTGGCAATCCAAACGGTGGAAAGGCCCATTCCAGGTTTTTTCTCATCACCCACACCGCCGTAGAGGTCGCTGAGAGGGCAACTTGGGTTCACGCATCGCATTGCCGGAGAGTCCCGGACCCAGGGAAGGTCTCAGGCGAGCCAAAGCCTGCTACAAGTGCCCTAAGCCAGGTGTCACCTACTTGGGAGGATCCAGGAGTCTCAGGCGAGCCATAGCCTGCTACAAGTGCCCTAAGCCAGGTGTCACCTACGCCGGAGGACTGAAAAACGTGCCTGACAGACGGACTCTGTGCACTTTTCAGCAACCCCCCCGAGACGACTACGTGGGAACAAACCGTTTGACAGAACGGCCAGATAACATCTCTAATAGCCAAACATTTGGTATCGTACATTTTTCTTCACACACACATGCAGCAGCAGCAGTGACGTCACACATTCTCCCTCTGACAGACATTCCTCTGCTGTGCTCCACACACACACAGCACATCCCACAGGGAGCAGACTCTCCCTCCATCACAGCATGGAGCAACAGAGACCATGGAGAATTCAGTGGCACCAGCCGTGTCTGTGTGAAGTTAACCAGTTTTTTTTTTTTTTTTATCACTGTATGTCTGATTATCGCCTTGTTTATGCTAGAAAAGTTTGACAAACCACCAGTCAGCATAACTACTCCCTTTTATGATTTTAACGACACTGACCCTTCCATGTAGGTACTATGACAACCACGCAGCAGAGAGAACCTTACTCTTTTTCTAGAATCGACTGTCAATAAAAGAGTTACATTTTCTTCTCCTGCTATGTTACTGACACTGAAAGACGCTTTATCATCCACATGGATGTCCTCCTCTAATGAGGATGGCGGAGTCTTCTCTACAAATAGCTGGTTAGGCTCAATCAGAAAGTTCACTCGCGATCCCGGTTATAACAAGTCTTGTTATGTCTGTTCTCTCTTCGCCCTCTCACAAAAACAGGCTGCACCCGCTAAACCTCAACCATGTGCTGAGCTCGCTAATCGTCTCGTGTGTTCCCGTAATGGTACTTTGATTTAAAACTAGAAACGGTAAAGCATCCGACGCTATTGGTCAATTTTACCACAACCTCATGACAA
>CM042439.1:31062646-31077646 GCA_023631565.1 Gymnocephalus cernua | reverse complement strand
GATGTTGTAGCAATCAACGTAATTATAACATAGATTAATATAGCGCATTTCATGAAACCCACGGACTCTTTACACAAGTACAGGGGGACAAGGGAACAGAGAAAATAGTAAGCCAACACAAACACGAACTAAAAGGAATCAGACGTCCGCGCTAAATGGAAGGAGGACGTAATGGACAGTGTTGGGAGTAACGCGTTACAAAAGAAACGCAATTACAGTAATTTACTACTTTTTTGTCTTTTTTTATCCCTGTTTTTGTCTTTTTCATCCCTGTTTTTTCATCCCTGTTTTTGTCTTTTTCATCTCTGTTTTTGTCTTTTTCATCCCTGTTTTTGTAGAAGTAACTTGCCCAACACTGCTGACGAACAACCACATCGTGCAATCTAAAGTTATTTTATGAATGAAATAGACATATTACATACCTGGGGGCCAATTTGGGGACCTTTTTGAATCATTTACAATCCAGTAATTGTCTCCATCTGTTGAAAGCCCGACCGAGATTGACTCGGTTTTGCTCGTTGTCTTTCACTTTCCCTTTTAGCTTTTAGTTCTTCGTTTAATTTCCTTCTTTCCTGTGATGGTCCTGCCCCAGTATCAGCCATAACTACAGCAGGTAGCTTCTAAAATAACATTAAAATACAATTAGGCCTACATAAAGAAATCTCCTGCTACCTTTTACCTGGCTGAATACACTAACACAGGCTTTTCCGGTGTTTCGCCAAAATCTGTGACCCGTCCAAATGTGTTACTGTAGCACCGTCTACCTGCCTTAAATCATTCTGTGGCTTTGCGGACAACCATGTAGCAGACAACCAAAATGCTGACACATGGGGGAGACACAAAGGTTATATGTATAGAGCTGAAGATATTTGCCTTTGTCTTAATTTCTATCATTTTGCTCGGGCGGGGCTCGGGCTTGCGCTCCGGATTGCGCGGTAAATGAGCGGTCAGGTGATGCGTTTCGATTAGCGCGAAAATGGATGCTGAGGTGAAATGGACGCTGGCCTCTGGAGGAATTCTTTTTATTTCTTTGTTCCAACTTCCAAGTGGCTTATAGCCGACGTTAGTCATGAATAAATTATGTTAAACATTTTATAAACGACTCATTCTTGACAAAAGGCAAAAATGCGGTGTGTGCGTGCGCACATTTGAATAAGGTTGGGCTGTAAACGGGCTCGGGCTTTTAAAAAGCTGTCAATCAAAATGTCGGACTCGGGTCTTGTGAGGCCGAACTTTTAAAGCCTGATTACAGCTCTAATACTGTATACTGGGGCGACCAAATTTAACGTTACCTTGCATAAAATGATAGATATCTCTGGGTTTTAACTTTTTTTGAACACATTTGAAAACCAGTTTTCTTTGTGAATGAATAATGTATCATAAATAAATTAATTCCCATACAGGCAGGCAGATTTTTATTTTGAAAGGCCAGTTATTTCATGGATCCAGGATACTATGCATCCTGATAAAGTTCCCTTGGCCTTTGGAATTAAGATAGCCCCACATCATCACATACAAGGGTATGTGATGATACCTACAGATTGGCATGGTTTTATTTCAGTTAGCCTAATAGCTGGTTTGATTTGCATTGAGAGACGATCTTATGGAAAGTACCCCATGCCAATCAAGCCGGCCATGGCCGATCACGTGAAAATCGGCCAATCCCGGTCACCAGCCGGTCAATCGGTGCATCTCTAATTAGAACCTGTTAAAACCTGTTTTATTAAGGTAACTTTGATCTGAAAGTGATTCAAAAGGAGAGGAAAACATGTTGTTCTTTGTTTCAGCCACTAGATGGAGGCAGAACTTCACACTTTGTCCCTTTTTGTTTGAGGTTTGTCGGCAGTCAGAGGTGCTCTCAGTGGAGGAAGACAGTGTAAATACTTTTATGTGCAGGTAAGTGGAAGATACCAACTTTAATCATGTTTCACCAACCTGCCTGCCGCTCTAGTTATCTAGAATAAATGCTTAATGTATTTGGAGACATCAAATATTGTATCCAACGTATCCATTTTTCCAACTTTAACTTTGTTAATCCTAGGCAAGGCAATGCAATTTTATTTATATAGCACCTTTCAGCACAGGGCAACTCAAAGTGCTTTACACCAAACAAGAAATATTGAAAAGCAAGTTCAATAATGGAAATTAGGGAATAAAAATAATATAGAAATATTGACCATAACAAATTTAGTACAAGATAAAAGCTAAAATAAAGTAAAATATAGAAATACAATTCACAGTCAGTATAATAATGTATGCAAGATAAAATAAAAAAATGGAATTCACAGATCAATATGAAAATGATTCAAAAATGCACATTACAGTATAAAAACTAGGGAAATGCAACATCAAAAAGAAAGGTCTTCAGCCTAGATTTAAAAGAGCTTAGAGTAGAGGGGGACCTGCAGTTTTCCGGTAGCATGTTCCAAATATGGGGGGCATAAAAACTGAATGCTGCTTCTGCCTTTTTAGTTCTAACCCTGTGGACAACAAGCAGACCTGTCCCAGACAACCTGAGAGGTCTGGGTGGCTCGTAGTGCAATAAGAGATCAGAAATATATTCTGGCCCTAACCCATTTACAGATTTGTAAACTAGAAGTAGTATTTTAAAATTAATTCTTTGAGGCACAAGTAGCCAGTGCAAAGACTTCAAAACTGGAGTGATATGATCTGTTTTCTTGGTCTTAGTGAGCACTCGCGCAGCAGCGTTCTGAATTAGTTGAAGCTGATTGATTGATTTATTTGGGAGACCTGAAAACACGTCGTTACAGTAGTCAAGTCTACTGAAGATAAAGGTCTTGATGAGGCATAAGTCCCTTAACCCTGGATATATTCTTAAGATGGTAATATGCTGACTTCGTTATTGACTTAATGTGGCTGTTGAAATTGAGGTCTGAGTCCATGACTACACCAAGATTTCTGGCTTTGTCAGTTGTTTTTAACAATGCCATTTGAAGCTGAGTGCTGACTTTCAATTGTTCTTGTTTTGCTCCAAAGACAACCACCTCAGTTTTTTCATCATTTAATTTAAGAAAAGTTTGGCACATCCAGTCATTGATGTCTTTGATGCACTTTGTCAGTTTTTGAATCGGACTATAGTCCCCTGGTGTTAAGGTTATATAAAGTTGTGTGTCATCTGCATTACTATGGTGACTTATCTCATTGTTTCCCATAATCTGAGACAGTGGAAGCATGTAGATGTTGAACAGAAGAGGTCCCAGCACTGAGCCTTGGGGAACTCCACATGTCATATTTGTGTAGTTAGATACATAATTCCCTATAGAAACATAATAGTGTCTATTCTTAAAGGTATAGTGGATGATTTTCCAGAATTTTAGAAAAGAACCGCCCTCTCCACTTTTTGAAAAAATGCACATGCACAACACTCTACCTGCTCCCGAGAGGGAACGCCTATTAAACGTGTGCACGAGAGAGCATGCACACGCCTAGTTCTCCTCGTGCACGCTCTGTTTATGTTTCCAAAAGAAGATTTGCACTTTTTCCACTATGTCAGACTCGCTACTGGTAAGTGAAAATCTATTTACGACAAGCATCTCTATAGCTAACTTTAGCATGCTACAGGCCAACAAACAAGCTATCGTCTAGCAGCTAAGTTGTTGTTTTTTATTGCTGGTGCGTTTAGAGCTTTCAAGAAGAGAGTCTTGTGGGATCTGATATTGACTATGAGCCCGTGCCCTGTTCATCCCGACTAAGATCCAGGAGGTGGGGGGGTGCGCCTAGAGGCCGAGGGAGACGAGGTCAGGGCGGGGGCGCAAGAGCCAGCACCAGCCGAGAGCGGGGAGAAGGTGGTCGGGCTAAAGGTTGCAGAAAGCGAAAACTACCTAGGGACGAGCACGTACGACGGCCTTACGTAAACATATCAGTAGAATGATTGACAACTAGGAGGACCAATAGTCTTGATGATCCACCCAGAAAAAGAAATTCCTCCACTATACCTTTAAGATAGGACTCAAACCACTTTAAGACTGAGCCTGAAAGACCAACACAGTTCTCTAATCGGTCCAGCAATATGTTGTGGTCAACCGTATCAAATGCAGTAGTGTGTACACTACACTAAACTAGTGTAGTGTACTAAAATTACAATAGTTCCCCCCAAAATATATTAAAAAAAAAAATCTAAATCAAAACCTTAAAGTAGGCCTATGCATACTTAAAAATGTAACTTAAGTAGCTCTGTTTAGTTCTTTCTAATACCACAGGCCTTCATCTTCATACTGTTTCCCAAAAGCAGAATTTAGAAATCCACAATAACCAAACTCCCCTTTCTTTTGGACATCCCCTGATTATGTCTTAAAATCTTCCTAAACTTTAGTGTCAACATCTTTATTGTTAGTGTACACCAGAATTTGAAAAAAGATATACATCCATCCATCCATCGTCGTCCACTTATCCGTGGTCAGGTCGCGGGGGGAGCAGCTCCAGTAGGGGACCCCAAACTTCCCTTTCCCGAGCCACATTAACCAGCTCTGACTGGGGGATCCCGAGGCGTTCCCAGGCCAGGTTGGAGATGTAATCCCTCCACCTAGTCCTGGGTCTTCCCCGAGGCCTCCTCCCACCCGTGCCTGGAACATCCTTACCAGATGCCCGAACCACCTCAACTGGCTCCTTTCGACGTGAAGGAGCAGCGGCTCTACTCCGAGCTCCTCACGGATGACTGAGCTTCTCACCCTATCTCTAAGGGAGACGCCAGCCACCCTCCTGAGGAAACCCATTTCGGCCGCTTGTAAGATATACAGTATGTTGAATATTCACATTAAAATGCCTAAAGATGACTTGCCCTATGTTTGATGTAGTTGAGTCGTGTACCAACAAGTTGAGTCGTGTACCAACAAAGTTCAAACCCAGAGAAATCTGTAATTTTATTCAGCCGCCTGTCGATGGAGTCGTATCCCCTTTGTCCCCCCCCCCCCCCCCCCCCCGGAGCAGAGGATGGCCGCTCTGAGGCTATGAAATAAATGTAAAATATGTAATAAATGACCAACCAGTTTATCTTTAAACACCAGGAGTATAATCTTCACTCAGACATATGTTTAATTGTGTTGATTCTGATTTTCACATCTGCAACTTGTCTGTCCATCAGTGATGTTCGGCCTCCATCTAGTGGCTAAAATAAAGAACTACATGTTTTTCTCTCCTTTTGAAGCACTTGAATCACTTTCTGAGACACAGTTCATTTAATAAAACAGGCTGACAACAGAAGACAATAGGCAAGGGAGCTTTATTTGTGAAGCAGATTTGAGCATCAAGGCAATTAAGAAAAACAAAATATAAAAACTGCTGAAATAGAATCAGATATGAAATACAAGAATACAAGTTACAGTGTAAGAAATAAGTAATTACTTAAAAAAGGTCTTCAGCCTTGATTTAAAAGAACATAGTTGCAGCAGACCTCCAGTTTTCTGGGAGTTTGTTCCAGATACGTGCAGCATAAAAACTCAACACTGCTTCTTCAAGTTTAGTTCTGACTCTGGGGACAGAAAGCAGACCTGTCCCACAAAACCTTGGAGGTCTGGATGGTTCGTAACGTAGCAGCAGATCAGGAATAAACCTGATTTATAAACCAACAGAAGTATTTTGAAATCATTTTTTTGGGGCACAGGTAGTCAGTGTAAAGACTTCAGAACTGGAGTGATGTGATCCACTTTCTTGGTCTTAGTGAGGACTCGAGCAGCAGCGTTCTGAATCAGCTGCAACTGTCTGATATATTTTTTAGGGAGACCTGTAAAGACACCGTTACAGTAGTCCAGTGTACTGAAGATAAAAGCATGGACAACTTTTTCCAAGTCCTGCTGAGACATAAGTCCCTTTACCCTTGATATATTCTTAAGGTGGTAATAGGCTGACTTTGTTATTGTCTTTATGTGGCTGATGAAATTCAGGTCTGAGTCCATGACTACACCAAGATTTCTGGCTTTGTCTGTTGTTTTTGACATTGCCAATTAAAGCTGATAGTTAACATTAGAGATTCATCATCAAACTCCATAGTTTTGTGCTTTAGCTTTGGATTAATTTCAGCTTTCCGGGAACATTGTGATCCACCTCACGGAGAAGATTGTCTAGATGTGAGCGGGCTTCAGGTCCCTTTCTTCGCACCATATCGATCACGGCTTGTGCATTATACACTCGGGTTTTTGTTTTGACTGACTGCCTTTCCTTATCATTTATAACACCACACTCAAGGAGTTTATCCAGGAGCTGGTTCAGATCAGCATTAGACACTCTTTTTACAAACTCTGCCTGATCTTTGGACAGCTTTTTCTTTGGTTGCTCGCAGTCTTCTGCTGAGTCGCTGTCCTCTGCTGAGTCGCTGTCCTCTGTTGGGTCGCTGTCCTCTGTTGGGTCGCTGTCCTCTGTTGGGTTGCTGTCCTCTGATGAGATACTGTCCTCTATTGGGACATTCCTCTGTTGAATTGGCCCTGGAAGATAACCAGGGAAAAGACTTTTGTTCGTTTGTGTTGTATTTTTAGACAGTATTTCTCATAGTCGGCCAAACTTGTATGTATGTATGTATGTATGTAAATTACATTATTATTTGAAATTTGCAGTTTTTCTGTGTTCAGCAATGAAGTCAACCGTTTTGCAACACTGCCTCCAAATAAAAATCACAAATGATCAGTGTGACATTTGAAGGAAATACAGAAGGATTAACGTTTACGCTTATAAGCAGCACCATTCTTCCCATTAAGATGGCAACAGAGACAATGAGTGACTCAGAGTTTTATGGTTTGTAAAAACATTTAATTTGCCTGTAATATACATATAGGTTTTTTTTATTGGGAAAGTGGTACTTGGTCTGAAACCCTTTTATTTTATACTTTATGGTTTTCTGATGGGGCCCCCTAGATTTGAATTAATCTGTTGATATACCGTTTGTTCTCTGTTTACAGATGGAGACCGATTTACCCTATAACCTGAACATTTCTAGAAAGAGTCAATGATCACGAGTAGACAGGGTATTGATCTGATAGGTTCGGACACAAAAAGTAATATATTATCTGCATAAAGCACATTAGTGCACTAAACCTCCTACCATAACACTTGGGAAGTTAGTTTCCCCCCTAATGGTTGCTGCAAAAGGCTCTATGGCTAAACAAAACAACAAAAGAGACAGAGGTGAGCCCTGTCTTGTTCCCCTTCCAAGAACAAAATATTCAGAAATTAACCCGTAAATCTGCACTGCAGCCTCTGGGTGTTTATACAGCACCTTAATCCACTTCATAAAAATGCTGCCCAACCCATACATTTCCAAAATTATGAATATATAGCCCCATTCAACCATATCAAACCCCTTTTCCGCATTAAGGCAAGGCAAGGCAGTTTTATTTGTATGGCACATTTCAGCAACAGGGCAATTCAAAGTGCTTTACATGAAAATGATTAAAATACAAGAATAAACGTTACAGGGAAATACATTACATTACATTAAGGGAAATAGCTATTAGGGATCATCTATCAGCTACATACAATATTAATAAGACGCCTGATATTATCTGACAAGCTACGCCTGCGAATAAACGGGTGGCGGTGAAGGTCAGGCGCCTCGACGGACCAGACCCGGGCAGCAGAGGCTGGCTCTGGGGACCTGGAATGTCACCTCGCTGTGGGGGAAAGAGCCGGAACTTGTGCTTGAGGTGGAGCGCTACCAGTTGGATCTGGTGGGGCTTACCTCTACGCACAGTCTCGGTTCTGGAACCGTACTCCAGGGGCCTCATGTATAAACGTTGCGTACGCACGAAAAGCTTGCGTACGCTGGTTGTCACGGACACTTTGTGATGTATAAAGAAAAACTTGACGTGAGAATGTGCGGGCCGACAAGCAAACTGTTGAGCAGTCGTGAGAATGTGCGGACCGTCCGCAAAGTCTTAATTTAAATTCTAAGTTAAAAGTGCTGAAAATCACCAAACTTTACAAAATAAAGTTTCCACTTCACATAACATATTTATATCTGCTGGTACTCCATAAAAGTTTGATCATTTATATGGCTAATGTTTCACATCTTTCACACTATTAACTGTTTAATCTGCAGGCTACTTAACTTCTGTTAAACATGAGGACGGGAAATGAATGATAAATCCACTTAGAAAATACTTTCAGTCATCCTCTATATTTCCCATAGATGAAATACTGTGCAGCAAAAATATCGGCATTGAAAAATGTAATAGCCTATAGGCCTATTACATTTTTCCGTGGCGATCTTTTTGTTAGTGTCTGTGAGTCTATAGTTGCTGAGGCTCAGACATCCATGGCGCACGGGATGCGGGACGCACGGCTCCATCTCCCCAGGAACAAACACTGTGTCGGGCGGGCAAACTCATGTGATGCTTAATTGATCCCTGGATGATTTGTAGCCTATTCAGTGAACAAGGTGTACCCGGTCCACCAAACACTGGGCCGTCTTGACTGTCTTGATTCTGCACATATTTCTGTTACTGTAATCCTATTTACTATTTCATTTATTTCATCCATGTGTGGCGCAGCGGATCCGTGTGCACTGTCACCTGCCGTGGAGACTCTGGCCTCGCTAACCTCTCCTCCTCTGATTCGGATCTCTCTCGCGCTCTAGCCTACTAACACTTAAAATAAATGGCATTACATCGGTGGGTTCAAACTGCTTATTGTGCGTTATTTGGACTGACACTGAGATGCCTGTTGTTCTGTAACTGGTGTGGTGCTGCCTCTATTCTCTTGAGTTCCGCTTCGACATTAGACATTGTTTTTTTAATTTCTGCCATTCACTGACTGCCTGGTCAACATTTGCCACTCTGGGCATTTTCTTTTATTGCTTATCCGAGATGACAAACCTCCAGAGAGAAAAACATTTCTCGCCTCCACCTCCGCGATCAGCACCTAAACCTCGGTGAAGTTTTTTTCCGTCTGCAGCGGGATAAACCGTTGTGATTGGACGAAGAATGACGTCGGGGGCGCATTTATAGTAATTTCCATATTCATTTATGGGAGGAGGCAAGGCGGGGTCAGTGGCTCATTCATGTGCGCTCAATTTCACGTTGATTGTGATGTATAAAGGAAAGGTGCGCAGGACCTGGCGTACTCCCGGTTTTATACATGTCAATATTTCTGTGCGTAGGTACTTTTCAAGTTTTTGGTCGTAAGCCATCTTCTGGTATGAAGGCCGCGCAATCTTTTATACATGAGGCCCCTGGAGAGGGGTTGGACTCTTTTCTTCTCCGGAGTTGCCCAGGGTGTGAGGCGCCAGGCGGGTGTGGGGATACTCACAAGTCCCCGGCTGAGCGCCGCAACGTTGGAGTTTACCCCGGTGGACGAGAGGGTCGCCTCCCTACGCCTGCGGGTTGTTGGGGGGAAAACTCTGACTGTTGTTTGTGCATATGCACCAAACAAGAGTTCAGAGTATTCGGCCTTCTTGGAGACCTTAAATGGAGTCCTGTATGGGGCTCCGGAGGGGGACTCCATAGTTCTGCTGGGGGACTTCAACGCACATGTGGGCAATGACGGAGACACATGGAGAGGCGTGATTGGGAGGAACGGCCTCCCTGATCTAAACCAGAGTGGTTGTCTGTTATTGGACTTCTGTGCTAGTCATGGATTGTCTATAACAAACACCATGTTCGAACATAGGGACGCTCATAAGTGTACTTGGTACCAGAGCACCCTAGGCCGAAGGTCAATGATCGATTTTATAATCGTTTCCTCTGGTCTGAGGCCGTATGTTTTGGACACTCGGGTGAAGAGAGGGGCGGAGCTGTCAACTGATCACCATCTGGTGGTGAGTTGGGTCAGGGGGTGGGGGAAGACTCTGGACAGACCTGGTAAGCCCAAACGGGTGGTGCGGGTAAATTGGGAACGTCTGGAGGAAGCTCCTGTCCGACAGACCTTCAACTCACACCTCCAGCGGAGCTTTTCGTGCATCCCTGTGGAGGCTGGGGGCATTGAACCTGAGTGGACAATGTTCAAAGTTTCCATTGCTGAAGCTGCAGCAGGGAGCTGTGGTCTTAGGGTCTTAGGTGCCTCAAGGGGCGGTAACCCTCGAACACCGTGGTGGACACCGGTGGTCAGGGAAGCCGTCCGACTGAAGAAGGAGTCTTTCCGGGATATGTTATCCCAGAGGACTCCGGAGGCAGTTGCAAGGTACCAAAGTGCCCGAAGGACTGCAGCCTCTGCCGTGAAAGAGGCAAAGCAGCGGGTGTGGGAGAAGTTCGGAGAAGACATGGAGAAGGACTTTCGGTCGGCACCAAGGCGCTTCTGGAAAACCGTCCGCCACCTCAGAAGGGGGAAGCGGGGAACCATCCAAGCTGTGTACAGTAAGGGTGGGACGTTGTTGACCTCAACTGAGGAGGTAATAGGGCGGTGGAAGGAGCACTTTGAGGAACTCCTAAATCCAGCTGATGCGCCCTCTTTGTTAGAGGCAGAGCTGGAGGATGACGGGGGATTGTCGTCAATTTCCCTGGTGGAGGTCACTGAGGTAGTCAAACAACTCCACAGTGGCAAAGCCCCAGGGATTGATGAGATCCGTCCAGAAATGCTGAAAGCTCTGGGCTCTTGGTTGACACGCCTACTCAACATTGCGTGGAAGTCTGGGACAGTGCCAAAGGAGTGGCAGACCGGGGTGGTGGTTCCCCTGTTCAAAAAGGGGGACCAGAGGGTGTGTACCAATTACAGGGGTATCACACTTCTCAGCCTTCCTGGTAAAGTCTACTCCAAGGTGCTGGAAAGGAGGGTTCGGCCGATAGTCAAACCTCGGGTTGAAGAGGAACAATGCGGATTCCATCCTGGTCGTGGAACAACGGATCAGCTCTTTACTCTAGCAAGGATCCTGGAGGGAGCCTGGGAGTATGCCCATCCAGTCTACACGTGTTTTGTGGATCTGGAGAAGGCATATGACCGGGTCCCCCGGGAGACTTTGTGGGAGGTGCTGTATGGGGAGTATGGGGTGACGGGGTCCCTTCTCAGGGCCATCCAATCTCTGTATGACCAAAGCGAGAGCTGTGTCTGGGTTCTCGGCAGTAAGTCGGACACGTTCCAGGTGAGGGTTGGCCTCCGCCAGGGCTGCGCTTTGTCACCAATCCTGTTCGTAGTATTTATGGACAGGATATCGAGGCGTAGTCGTGGTAGGGAGGGGTTGCAGTTCGGTGGGCTGGTTATCTCATCGCTGCTCTTTGCAGATGATGTGGTCCTGATAGCATCATCGGCCTGTGACCTTCAGCACTCACTGGATCGGTTTGCAGCCGAGTGTGAAGCGGCTGGGATGAGCACCTTTAAATCTAAGGCCATGGTTCTCAGCAGGAAACCGATGGAGTGCCTTCTCCAGGTAGGGAATGAGTCCTTACCCCAAGTGAAGGAGTTTAAGTACCTTGGGGTCTTGTTTGCGAGTGAGGGGACAATGGAGCGGGAGATTGGTCGGAGAATCAACGCAGCGGGGGCGGTATTACATTCAGTTTATCGCACCGTTGTGACGAAAAGAGAGCTGAGCCAGAAGGCAAAGCTCTCGATCTACCGGTCAGTTTTCGTTCCTGCCCTCACCTATGGTCATGAAGGTTGGGTCATGACCGAAAGAACGAGATCCAGGGTACAAGCGGCCGAAATGGGTTTCCTCAGGAGGGTGGCTGGCGTCTCCCTTAGAGATAGGGTCGAAAGGAGCCAGTTGAGGTGGTTCGGGCATCTGGTAAGGATGCCCCCTGGGCGCCTCCCTAGGGAGGTGTTCCAGGCACGTCCAGCTGGGAGGAGGCCTCGGGGAAGACCCAGGACTAGGTGGAGGGATTATATCTCCAACCTGGCCTGGGAACGCCTCGGGATCCCCCAGTCAGAGCTGGTTAATGTGGCTCGGGAAAGGGAAGTTTGGGGTCCCCTGCTGGAGCTGCTCCCCCCGCGACCCGACCACGGATAAGCGGACGACGATGGATGGATGGATGGATGGATGATCAGGATAATTAAGAGAAGTAATAACCTTATTTAATCTAATAGTAAGATTAGGGAAATTGGGGGCAGTAATTCTTAGTCTTTTATTTGCAATTTTGATTAGAGGACACATCTTGTTTCTGCACAGTTTATAGAATTAAAGGAATTAAGAAATCGTACAATCAACTTAAAATCCTGAATTGTATCGAATTATGGGTCGAATGCATCTTTACATCCCTAGAAAGTAATGAAGAGATAATTAACACCCTGGTGACAACATATACAGTCCACAAAAAAGGACCTGTAGCTACCTGGGAGGTTTAGGAGGTTTTGGAGGATGTGGCTTGTTTTAGCGACAGATCTGGCTCCTGTCAGTGAGCAGGTAATACCTTCACTATAGTAGGATTCATAATTTATCATCCAGATGTGCCACATTCCAGAGACAAACATGGCTGACTTGTGGCTTTATAAAAGTAGAGCGAGGAGATCACTGCAGGTACCTTTTCAATTCTGGTGTATACAGTTGAGTTCAGCGATACGCGTTGAGAGTAATGACTGGTCTTCATGTTGGAAACCTTGACATCTCCAACTGATAATGCTTGGCATAGCTCGGTGGCTTCCCCCCACATGAAGATCTCGATGGAACTGGTGTTGTCTTTTAGTTGGAATTGTCGCCTCTTCCTCTCCTAAGTTCTGCAGTTTAAACTCACCTTTGTTACTTATCCAATGACATTCACTTCTGTCTTGTCAGCAAATGACTTAACTTCTTCAATGGAGTTAACTGGACTGTCAGGCTTAATTAGATTCCAAAAAAGAGAGTAACATTTCATCAATGTTCAGTTCTTAATGCAGAAAGTAACACTTATATTTTAAAACATGTTACTGCTATGTTTGTTTATGAATGCAGAGCCATGACATGTAAAGTATTTTGATATTATATCCATCATAGTAGCTATGTGAGAACCTTATGAGTTTATTTCAAAACTCTTACATTGTCAGGTTGGCATCTTGTCTGTTGAGCTTTAAAAGGAGAAACACACTTCAGTCAGTCTTTAGTTCCAAATTTATGTCATAAATCAGCAGATGTTTAGCTATAAAAGACCTTGGGCCCTATTTTAACGATCTGAAACGCAAGTAGCTGAAGTAGCTAGGTGTGGTTTGGGCGTAACGTGCAATAAACCAATCAGAGCATCATCTCACATTCCCTTAAAGAGCAGGCGCGCTTGTTCCATGGTGGATTGCTATTATGACGGCGTATTTTCCTGATTGGAGCTGTCCGGGATGCGGCAAAGTAATAGATGCCCGTCTTGACCGGGCGGCGATGTTAATTCTGATGTTTGTTCTGTTAGTTTGATAAAATGTTAACCTATCATTTTAACTGAAAACGCTGCAAGTCTTAACTTTACCCCATGTTAACCTACTTGCTGCAGGCTTTTTTTCTTCCTCACATTTTCTCTTCTTCCCTGAAAAAGAAAATTGATAATGTTTTTTCAAAATAACTGTCCACCCATCCATCCACAAAGGCAGCAGCTCCAGCAGGGGACCCCAACCTTCCCTTTCCCGAGCCATAATAACCAGCTCTAAGGTGTTCCAAGGCCAGGTTGGAGATGTAATCCCTCCACCTAGTCCTGGGTCTTCCCTGAGGTCTCCTCCCAGCTGGACGTGCCTGGAACACCTCCCTAGGGAGGCGCCCAGGGGGCATCCTTACCAGATGCCCAAACCACCTCAACTGGCTCCTTTCAACGCAAAGGAGCAGCGGCTGTACTCCGAGCTCCTCATGGATGACTGAGCTTCTCACCCTATCGCTAAGGGAGACGCCAGCCACCCTCCTGAGGAAACCCATTTTGGCTGCCTTCATGACCATGGGTTAGGGAAGGAACAAAAATTGACCGGTAGATCGAGAGCTTTGCTATCTGGCTCAGCTCTTTTTTCATCACAACAGTGCAGTAAAATGAATGCCATATTGCCCCACTGTGCCGATTCTCCGACCAATCTCCCGCTCCATTGTCCCCTCACTCGCAAACAAGACCCTAAGTTATTTAAACTCCTTCACTTGGGGTAAGAACTCATTCCCTGCCCGGAGTAGGCACCCCATCGGTGGTGGCCTCAGATTTAGAGGTGCTGATCCTGATGCCAGCCGCTTCACATATGCAGCGAACCAATCCAGTGAGTGCTGGAGGTCACAGGCCGATGATGCCATCAGGACCACATCATCTGCAAAGAGCAGCGATGAGATCTCCAGCCCACCGAACTGCAACCTCTCTCCACCACAACTACGCCTATCTTGTCTGTAAATGTCAGACTTAATACAGAGAACCCAGACCCAGATTCGTACAGGGACGTACAGGGATTGGATGGCCTGGAAAAGGGACCCCCTACTCTTGCAGCACCTTCCACAGTATCTCCCGGGGGAATTGGTCATACACCTTCTCCAGATCAACAAAAACACATGTAGACCGGATGGGCATACTCCCAGGCCCCCTCCAGGATCCTTGCCAGTGTGAAGACCTGCTCCATTGTTCTACAAACAGGACAAAATCCGCATTTGCCCTTTAATCTGAGGTTCGACTATCAGCCGACCTTCCTTTTCAGTGGGTCTTAGCGTCAGATACCCACACAAAAGGCACCCTTTAGTGTCTGTATGGTAAGCACTAAGCATAGCAGAGGTTGGTCGCTAAAGAAGACATTTTGCATCAGTAACTAACGCCAAAGGCCCCTGACCAAGCGTAGGTTTTGTGCCAATATGTTGCCACCAAATGGGGATCAGTTGACAGTTCCGCCCCTCTCTTTAATAGAAAACATGCGGCCTCAGATCAGACGATACTATCACAAAATCGACCTTCGGCCTTGGGAGCTCTGGTACGCTTATGAGCAGTGGTGTAGTGTAATGTATTGTAGTGGGTATACTGTACCACTTTTTTTTTCCTGGCTCAGAATGAGCCTTTGGGGGGAGTAAATCAAAGTGTGGGGTCTGGGTGTCCTCCCCCAGGGGTATTTTGAGCGTCAAAGATTAATATCCTGCATTCTGATACAATGAATTGCACCAATTTATGGTGGGAATACCTTTATTTATCCTATGAAAAGGAAAACACAAATGACATTCAAAAT
>CM042439.1:31045146-31057646 GCA_023631565.1 Gymnocephalus cernua | reverse complement strand
ATGATATGCATAGAAATAAAATTGCAATCAGTGTGTTCAGCTCGGCCTTGGTCACCTGTTGCTGACCCGCAGCTCATGCTAGCTGCATTTGGGCTTGGGGTTATTATGGGGTTATTATGGGTTTGGGGTTATTATGGGGTTATTATGGGCTTGGGGTTATTATGGGGTTATTATGGGCTTGGGGTTATTATGGGGTTATTATGGGCTTGGGGTTATTATGGGGATGGGGTTATTATGGGGATGGGGTTATTATGGGGTTATTATGGGCTTGGGGTTATTATGGGGTTATTATGGGCTTGGGGTTATTATGGGGATGGGGTTATTATGGGGATGGGGTTATTATGGGCTTGGGGTTATTATGGGGTTGGGGTTATTATGGGCTTTGGGTTATTATGGGGTTGGGGTTATTATGGGGTTATTATGAGGTTGGGTTAGTAGCAGCAACAAGTGTCGTGTTAGCATGTGTTGATAAGATTGGAGTTGGTTGAGGCAGACGTGATAAAGTGTTTTTTTCCTGGGCATAGCGTGCACGTTACATAAACATCCTTGTCTTTAATTTCAATGAGTGAGAAGTAGTGGCGGTACTTCCAGTTCCAGAACGCTACCTTTGAATTTCCCTGGCTTGTCGCCATTGTCGCTGTCCTGTGTTTAGTGGTAGTCAGAGTGTGCAGTGAGACAGCGTGAGCAGGGCGTCCGCCCACCCAGCCAATCATCATCACATTTGCTACGATGTCATCACCCCCCCCCCGATCTCTCCAGGCAGCTGATGTGTAGCCAATGCCTGACACCTCGCGCTTCATTCAACCAAATTGTAGTAACGCGCCACTTCACATTCTCAGTAACGATAACGGCGTTGCAACGATGGCAAAAGTAATTAATTAGATTACACCGTTACTGAAACAATAACTGCGTTAGTAACGCTGTTATACTTAAACTCCGTTACTCCCAACACTGCAAATAGGTATAACTATTCAAAGAACATGCTATATTATTGAAATATAAAAAGTGAAATGTGACTACAAAGTATGATTTGCTTTCTTGAAAGTCTTCAAATGAGTCAAATTCTGTGTTTGTTTGCACAAACCTGGCCAATAAAGCTGAAATTTCTGATTCTGGTTATTTTTGGTAAAGCTTAAGTTACAGGGAGGCTACACCAGGCACATAACTGGAGTGTTTGTGTCCACGTTGTGTCTGCTGTAACAATTAACCTTCCGCTATATCAGTGAACTAGCTACACCAGATGTGATGGCTGCGCGTACGTTCTAAAGCGTCGCGAACGGAGCGTTTCACTTACCCGGTGTAGCCTCCCTAGTGTCACACACTCAGGGGAGGATTAAGGTGGTCAGGGGCCCCTAGGCTGCTCTTTGTTTTTGCAAAGCCAATCTAGTGCTCCATAAACCACTGTCTGATCACATGTCTCCATGAGCCAATCAGAGCTGTTCCCTGCCTGCACCGCGCAGCTTAGTTTCTAGATGTAGACCGTCACAGAGGACAGAGTAACGTGAGGAAAACTCCACAACAGGTAGCAGTCGGTCATCATAAGCCGGTCACGATGTTTACCAGTTTACCAGTAAACACAACATTTTGTCCCGTCCGTTTTGTTTTTCAGACAACAGCAGTGACCATAGTGCTAGTTTGTGTCTTTTAGCTCATAGCTTTAGCAGCAGACTGTTGGACGTCCCGCTATTGGAATCCTACAGTGAAATACAGACACACTTCACCGTTTAGCTGTCAGCATTTTAGCCGTGTTTAATCCAGTTACTACTGTGGCTAACGGTAGGCTAACGCTACCTGCTGTGTAACGTGTTATTAGTGTTTACTAGCGTGACATGCAGCGATGTTTATGTTGCCTCTAACGTGGGTTTCGTAGCATCAGAGCGCAACGCAGACATGTAAGTAGCAGAGTAATGAGCCACAGAAATCCGCGTAGCTATTTCGTCTGGTAGATACCAGGCACCACATGCGCCGTTAACGTGAACAGAAAATTGCGTTGCCTGTATATTTCACGGCAAAAATGCATGTGTGGAAAGCAGTTGCACAACGGATGTATTAGTAAGAATGTAGCACAATATGGATGTAAAAGCAGTTATAATTGTATAATTATGTGACAATAAAATTTGTTTTGGCTAAAATCAACAAATAATCGTGATAATCGTGATCTCAATATTGATCAAAATAATCGTGATTATCATTTAGGCATAATCGTGCAGCCCTACCCCCAATATATATTGTTGAATAGAATTGTAATAAAACATTACAGTTTCTCATCCTATTTTATGGTACAACTGGTATTCCTAACAAATTGGGTCTAGGCCTAACACCATATCATTGTGCAAATTTACTTAATTACTACCTAGTCAGGAGTCGTGAGGGCCAAAATACAACCAGCATCATCATCAAGAATGAAGACTGAACATAAAGATTGCGTCATTTACGTGCATATTAAGTAGCCACGTTGGTTTGTTTTGGTCTTATAATCTTGACGATGTGCCTGAGACCGTATCAATTGATCCTACATTAATCCATTTAACAAAACTGGTCAGTATAGGTCACACAAATTACTTGAAATAGTATTACTAAATTACATGAATTGCTAAAAGACAGATAAATCATACACAATTACTTATAATACATTTTATTGATAAAGCGCGTTTCAGTGTACTCAAAGACAATTTACACAAGTTGAAATTATTATAGAAAATAGCACACTTACACATTCAGTTATTCTGAAAATTAAAAAAAAAAAAACTTTTGATCATGTAGCTAGATTTTGAGATAATGATCATACTGCGGTCTATACTAATGGCTAATGTACAAAAACACTATTAAAAGCTTAAACCAGTGTTTTTATTTTCCCCCTCAGGCAAAGAGCTGGGGCACGTTCAATATCAAAACGGCACGTTTCCTGGGAACGGTGTGCAACGGCTTGCGTTATGTTTTCATGTTTTCTCTCGTTTGGTGGGTGTGTCTCTCGATTATTGGCTGTGTTCCAGGTGATACTCAATCAGTAGAGAGTGTCTGTAGACCCGTGGTAATTAAAAGGCACTTGCACACACACAACAGGATGTCTAACACACCGTTTCAGTTTAAAAAAACATCCCTTTGTTAGCCTTTCTCAATTTTTGGATGCCTATGGGATCATGATAATGTTATTTGAACCCAAAGACATGGAACAATTGAGCCAAGGATAACATTTATTTATTAAGAAAAATAATGAATTTTCTTAATAAATAAATGTTATCCTTTCACCTTTTTTGACTACACACTCGTGAGCTGTGTATTACTGCTTCACAACAGCAGTGTGTACATGTTGGAGAACAAAAACTAATTGTCACACTAATGCTACTGAACAAATTCAAGTACTGCTCATCATATTGTCCACTGTCTATCATAATGTCAATTATTTCAGTAACCAAAAAAAAAGGCCGTCTTTGCTACAGCCTCCACTCCAGTCTGTTGCCAGTCGGGGATCCTCGATGGCCCTCGGCTTCGGACTCAGGAAAGTAGGATTCCTCGGTGCTGCTGCTGTGGCAAGAACAAAAGATTTGGGTTATTATTCGAAGAAGTAACTTTTAATTCATGGAAGTTTTTTTTTTATTTTTTGTTTCTTCTCCCTTTGTTTTTAAGATGTGGTTGAATAATAATTGTAACGTCAGTCTTTTTTTTGCAGATGTGAATAGAAGACCAGTTTCATTAAGTAGAATATGGCAAGCCAAATGTTAACATTGTTAAATTCTCTGCTAAATTTTCCTCAGAGGCTCCAACAATAAGGTCATTTGGTCAGTAGGTGTATTTTCAATACAAAATGTAACCTAAGTACAACTGCCAAAGGGTTAGACTATTTACTGTTGATAGATGGATAATATCCATCTATAGGTAGGTAATAAACTATTATTAAATCATATGATTTAATAATAGTTTATTACCTACCCATTTTAAAGTCTGTGTAGGTCTCCTTCTTTGGCTTTCTCTTTTCTGGAATCATCACTCTTCCTCTGAGCAGGGCAATTCAGCAATGTTCGTCAAATCATAGTTTTCAAACTCTTTCCTGTTATCTGAAAGAGATTAATATACAGAGGTAATTAATAATTCAAGTAAAATGTAATAGATAGTCCAGATAGAGATAGAGAAAGTCTAAGAACCCTTGAACACACAGGGGGTTGAAAAATAGAGCAACAAATAAGAATCATGAGTGGAACTGCACCTGCCCCAAATACTAGATAGATTTGCATTACAGGTGTGTAATTGAATCATGCAAAAAAAAAAATAATATGACAATAACATACCTGACTCTCTTCACTTGCTGATCAGGCTTATACACACAAGTATTCTTGTGGTATGATGTCCTTCATCTCTTCATCTCGCCCACGTTTTCTGATCTACCACTATACATCACACCAACATAAAAATACAGACACACAATGTACACACAAGTACTTTTAGTATTGCAAACTACTGTTTTGCAATGAACACGGTGTATTCTGGACATTTTGTAGAAGATGGTGATATTCTTAGCAAAGGCCACTTTTTAATGAGGGATAACTAGTGAAACAAACACGCAAGTAAACAAAAAAACAACTAACAGTTTACCAAAGTCCTTGCTATAAACATGAAACGGATAGGTACCAATAAAATGACTTGTGATAGTGATAATTGTATTGATCTCAAAGTCAAATGCGATTCAATATGTCCATCGAACGTGTTTAGTCCCTGTTAAAGCCGATAATAAACCGCTAATGTCAGCTTTATGTAACGTTAGTTAGGCTTATGGTCAATTTAGCTTCAACAAAAAGTAAAACAAAGTTAAGTGACTGGACAGTAACTACATTAAGCTAACGCTAGCTTTCCAGGTACATTGTTTTTATTTAGCTAAGTAATCAACGTTAGTGATATATCAGTAAGAAAATGACGGTAACAGGTGACGATGCTCTTCGGGGTGTTTTGAAGGCTAACGTTAGCCAACGAAAACGGGCACCATCTAATAACTGATGTTTTATGACCGTTGACTCTCCGAACCCCGTTTTCAAAATCAATTGTTAACCAGATGTAATACCGAGTGTACAGAAACAAACCACAGTCTTACTGTCCTAAAACTTATTTTACATAGTGTCATTTTGGTACTAAGCAGGGTAAAAATAAAACCTTATAATCACAATGTAATAAGTACGAACGTTAGCCTGCCATTAGACGGCCCCTGAACCTCTTCACCTTTTTAAAATATGCTTTAACTTAGTTGGTAGATTAGCTAGCTACATGTCGAATTTACCTTTACATTTTGATTCGATAACAAATCTTCAGCTTTATGTTCCCAGTTGAGGTTTCAGTTCCATTTAAGCCAAACAATAAAACTAACTGATATGAGCAAAGTATGACGAGATGCGGCACTCAGTAGCCGTTTCTCAATGTCAGTTAGTTACTGTTAGCTAGCTAACGTTAAGGGATATCGTCGAGTAACGTTAACCTAACGTTACTGGCCTGTGTAACGTTAACGTTATGGTTAGCCAAATTACGGTAACATTAAATTATGGAACAACAGACAGTAAATTAACTTAGCTACCTTAACGTTACGTTAAGATGAAATAGTGCTTACCGTGAGGTTTTGACAGCAGCACCGAAGCAGTCTCCATCCTATTGATTCCTACCCGTCGCAGACTGCCAATTTTTCCCTTCCTGTGGCGCGAATATGTTGCTGGGCAGAATTCAGATTCACTGTCCATCACATCAACAGTGTGTGTAAAGACATCCAGACGCTCATTTAACGATGCTTCCAAATGACCCGCGAACAACTGAGAAACTTTTAATACTTTGAGAATACACTAGTTAATACGTCGCTGCGATGTGCAGTGAAAATGATTGACATGATTTGACCAGCAGCAGCTGATTGGATATCCAATCTACCCAATCACCTGCTTGTTTTTTTTAAATGTTCACGCTGAAGTAAATTTACAAAAAAAAAAAAAAAATTGTCTGGCCAATCTGAGGCCCCTGCACACGTGGGGCCCCTAGGTTGCAGCCTAGCAAGCCTGTGCATTAATCCACGCCTGCACACACTGTTCATTAATGTGTCACTATATCTCATTCTACCCCTGTAGGTCAGAAGAGCGAGAATCCATTAAACCCCGACTATGTGCCAAGTTTGTTTGCTTATCTCACACCTGAGCAATGCAAAAGAAAAATAAATAGTTACAGCAAATTTGAGCAAGTGCAAGCTGTCAAAAGAAAGAGCATGATGCTGGACCGGTGGCACCCTGTGATAACCGATGATGACTGCGGAGACACCTCAGGTCAGAGGTTATCAGCTCAGGGAGAAAGTTTCCTTCAGCCAGGAAACCTTCAAGGACAGTGACGACATGGTGCAGGACTGAACTGGCCTTCCATCCTTTGCCAAGCTGATGGTTGTCTTCACTTCTGTGTCAGAGTTCCTCAAGGTGGGACCTGGATTGAATCCCTTTCAAAGCTCTGTAATGACTCTAATGAGAATGAGACTAAATTTACCACTACACTTCTTTTCATATATATTTCATGTGCCAAAGCCTACTGTGGGCCGAATTTTTAACAGTATGCCTACATTAAATGTCTTCTATGATAGGTTGTCTAGATTCATGTAGCACAAGTAGACACTACTGTTTTCCATCACATCTTTTATAGATCTCGACATTTCCGACCGCTCTCGAAGGCAGCTTCATTTCCCAGAGAAAGAGAATTATAAATCAGTGGCGGTTTCTGGCACGGGTGAACCGGGCAACCGCCCGGTGCGGCATTTTTTCATGTCACATGGGGAGGCGGCATGAGAACTTCTGCGCCGCGAAGCGTTTTTCTGTTATCTATCATTTCACTGTGTGGAGAATTGGCAGATCAGCGCCCCCAGCAGCTGCAGGCGCCCTGCTTGCTGAGAGAGGTCGACACCCCCACTTTCACAATGTAATGGACTAGTCCGTAACAGTGAGCCGCGGCCTTTTATATACTGTCTATGGCCGCGGCGCGAAAGATAAACGTAAAGTGACAGGAGAACTAGGAAGTAGGCTACACAGAGACGGAGCAAGATGAGTCTAAACCTTTCTTCTATGTCAATGGTCTAATCGGCAGTAGCGGGACCTTCATCAGCTCCGCGGCCGATGATAGTGGTGGTGGTGTCGGCGGTGTCCCAGTGAGGAGGAGACCCAGGAGGAGAGGGACAGAGATGAGGGAGTGAGGGACAACCTGCGGTAAGCAGAACTCCCCTTAAAACACTTTGCCCCTTGATAAAACTGAGTGGTGACAAACTGCTGATGATAACACTACAACAATAAAAGAAGTAGGCATGCTTTACTCTATGATAACATTAGTAGCACATCATTCAAACTTTCTTAACGAGTATTGTAGCTTTTCTATCTGCATTGGCAGACAAAAACTCATGATAGACCTCTTCAAATTATAGCACAGGGCCTCTTGAAATGATTAAAAAAATAAAAAAATATATATAGAGCTTGTTTTATGATTCATTAGGAGTATATAGTTTTATTGTACTAATAAATGACACTTTGTTGAAGTATTTAATGCGTCATCTCTCTGATTCTTGCTTACTCATCACATGGCGTTAGTAGTTTAAAGGAGTAGGAGTTGGTATACATATTCAGGGGTACAGCTTTATCAATACTAGTTAAACAGTTGTACAGTTTTATTCCCACCTTGTATATATTTTAAATTATTTGTTCTTATATTCTATCCTATTATTATTTCATGTATATTGTATCCTATTATTTCATTTATATTCTGTATACTGTGTGTCTGATATTGTGCTGCTGCAACACTGGTATTTCCCATTTCTTTTGGGATCAATAAAAATCTATCTATCTTATGTGGTGGTGGGCCGGTCTGGGCTGATTTTTGGTCCCAGTCCGTCCCTGTCAGTCACTGTGGCTCAAGCAGAGGGGAGCTTTTCCAAACTAAAGTTGACCAAGTCATACCTGAGGTCATGTCCAGGAACGGATCACTGGCCTCGCCGTCATCAGTATTAATCACTCAATAGAGGAGCAGATTTCATACGATGACATCATTGATGATTTTGCATCAAGGAAGGCCAGAAAGGTCAGGTTTTAATTTTAGTTTGTGTTTTCTGTTCTTGGTGCTATAGTGTAATAATGAGAATCTCTTCAGTGTGTCTTCACATTTGTGTGATGAAGGATTTGTGCTATTTTGAATATTTATTCTATATTGTGTTCATTGTCTTTTGGCAGTGTTGGAGGTAGAGATTGTGCACCTTAAACAGTGTTTCCTGTTGCAATTGCAATAGTTAAATAACTGGATTCTCTTAAGTGTGTTTTTCAAATGTTCTAATGAAGGATTTGTGCAATTGAGAAATATCATTTTGTCTTAGTTGTTGTGTTGTTATAAAAAAAAATAGTTTGGACCAATCACGGTCCAGTATACAACTTAATCTTTTGATGTACAGCTCTACAACCGACCAAGTAACGTTCTGTCGGACATGCACGGGTTGAACTTTAACTCAAATAAAAATCTCTTAAATTCTTCCTGTTACATCAACTATTGTTAAACTTCAGTGTGAACGTGTTTATTGATAGTTTAGTCCTGAAACTGGTGAAATAAATCCAATTTTCCTGAAATTATTATCATCAGTCAGACCAAACTTCATGCAAATAAAGAACCATTTCTAAAATTCTAATAATTAAGACAATAATATTTTCTTTTTCAGACACACTTTATTGCAGAGGATTATCCACCATAATTAGTTTGATCCACAGCAGCATCAACAACTTCTACATTTAGATTTCTTCTGAAGGTTGATTTCCTGTCGGCAGCTCTGTGGAGTCGACACCTTTTATGTTTCTGATCAGTTTGCGTTAACGGTTGCAACAAAACAACAACTAGTGATGTAAAATATACAAAATGATAAAAACTGACCCAGTTTATATTGTCAAGAAGTCACAGCCAGCAAACGTAAACAATACGTTTTCTTTCTTATCTTTAAACCCGCCGACAGAAAATCTCTTCTTTCGCTGATGATTAATTCATTTATATTTGTATCCTCATTAATTTAACCTTTGTGTTGTCTTCGGGTCAAATTTGACCCATTTTTCAAAATGTCTACATCAGAAATATAGGTTTCTTTATAACTACCTAATTTTGATGATTCCACACATCACGCTTCGCAAGTACAACAAAAGATAGGATTTCTGCTTTGATTGAATTTGGGTGTTTTATATAAAAAAAATAGCATTTGATAAAAGGGGGTTTCTAAACCGGACTGAACGTTAACATTTACCCTTCTGTAATCATTCTTCCTTTAATGTGAGTCTAAATTATTCATAATTTCAGCTTTTTTAACTCAAGAATTAGGTATAATTTCCTAGAAATGAGGTATACTGACCATGAATTCCAAAAGTAAGTGTAAAACTGGTAATAAGTTGGTGTTAAACGTAAAAAAAAGAAGAGCCAAAAACATTGAAAAAAGAGACAACAACGTCAGAAAGTGTTGATTTTCAGGACGAGTACATTGTTGAACGGAAGACAACACAAGGGTTCAATCTAATTCAGCGAATAATCGTCTTCCCTTGTTCAAACCACAAGGTTATACTGTTTGTTTTATTCATTTTTCAAAAGGAATTAGCAATAAAGTATTTACTTAATACTCACTTTTCACAAACGTTTTCATGAATAATCTGTTCAAAGGAATGACTTAACATTTCAAACAACAACATCAAGAAACATCACAGCAGACAACAAAAAACATCCAAGGTTGTAACTTTGAAATAAATAATTCAGCTGACGTCTGACCGCCTCGCCTCGCTTCATTAATCGCCCCCGGTGTTTAACGACTCAGCTGCTAATTGGTCCGTTGTGTGACACTGTAACATAAAACTTTATGGACAGGCGGCTGCTGATGTCAGGGTCCTCCCGGTGGTCTTCGGGCGGTCAGCGATTGCGGCTGCGGACGTTTATGTGACCATGTACTCCTGCCGCTTGTTGAGTCGCACCTGGCAGAGCGAGACAGCGCCCACCGCCACGTAGATGCCGGCGGCGATGAAGCAGTTGATGCCGACCTGGTTGTAGAGGCTGTAGATGTTCTGAGGAGGATTTTTACTGCAGGAGAGAAGAACAGACGTGTTACTGCGTCTCTACGCGCTTCGTTTTTAACTGAAGACTTACCGATATTCACGTTGAAAAAATCTGATAATATATCGTCTAATATGGTAAACACACTATGTGTGTGTGTGTGTGTGTGTGCGTGTCTCCAGGCTTTAAAGTATATCTGTACCACTCTAATCTCTGAATATCACCCCTCTCCCCCGGCTCCGTAATTATTATTGAGTGTTATTTTTGTACTTACAATGGCCCTAATACGCCGTCGTAATTTTATCTAAAAAATAGTTCAAAATGCCTGTTCTAATTTCCCACATCTTCAAATGTAATGTTTTGTCCAATAAAGAAATGCTACAAAATTTTTAAGGCGTTTAAGAAGCTGGAACCAGGAATGTTTTGGTTTTTGTTTGTCTTTATCAATCTGTTTGTCTTTATTGCTGTCTCTGCGTGTGCTTAGGTGTTGTCGATACGTTCTAACCTGTGTCTACTGTGTACTATATACTTGTGTTATGTTTCTCTCATGCCATCGACCTGCCACTTGTCATGATCTGGAATAGTGGTTGTGTCATTTGACTTGTCTATGCCTATGTCTTTCTTGTTTTATGTTTATTTGTTGTATTGATGTAGCGTATCTATTGTTTTAAGCCATTAACCTGCAGATGAAAATTAGCCTGTATGGCTAAATCTGGCACATTTACATGTTGGACTCTGTACTCATGTTGATTAATGTGCGTTGTCCCTTTTTAAATAAAGAAATGTGAAATAGTATAGAAAACCTTAAAAACAGCGACAATGTCCAATAAAAGTGACAAAACGTGACCAAACTAAAGTGACACAAAACCTAGAAAAAGGGGCTAAACGTCACAACAAAGCAACAAAACTCGAAAAAAGCAACAACAAACTCAGTAAAAGGCCAACGTGGTATCATGACTTCACGTAAACATACACGCCACCGGTTGGGTTTAGGAAAAGAAGAACCGGTTAGGTTTAGGAAAAGAAGAACTGGTTTGGTTTAGGAAAAGAAGAACTGGTTGGGTTTAGGAAAAGAAGAACTGGTTTGGTTTAGGAAAAGAAGAACAGGTTTGGTTTAGGAAAAACTGGTTGGGTTTAGGAAAAGAAGAACTGGTTTGGTTTAGGAAAAACTGGTTGGGTTTAGGAAAAGAAGAACTGGTTGGATTTAGGAAAAGAAGAACTGGTTGGGTTTAGGAAAAGAAGAACTGGTTTGGTTTAGGAAAAACTGGTTGGGTTTAGGAAAAGAAGAACTGGTTTGGTTTACGAAAAACTGGTTGGGTTTAGGAAAAGAAGAACCGGTTGGGTTTAGGAAAACAAAACGTGGAAAGAAAACATCACACGCGGGACACAAAGTCACACGTGGGACCCAATCCCCGGTGAAAGTCCTGTTTGACTGTTTGTTTATTCTCCAGAGTTCACAGCGACTCACTCGTCCCGAATGTCCTCCTCTGTGAACGGGACGTCCTCGATCAGCACGGCCGACTTGGCGCTGAAGAAGATTCCCAGCATCGCCTGGAAGAAAGGGTCAGAACAGAGAGGCTCAACGCGAGGCTCAGGGACCCAGCAGAGGCCACAGGAAGTGTCTGATTTATAACCTCTCGCTTTGCCAGACCTTCCTCCACAGCGCTGCGGAGGAAGGTCTGGCTAGTCCACACAGCATTCCTGGATGGGAGAAAAACGTGCTCAGGTTTATTGGCATTTCTTTAAACTACGGATGCAGCGATCCACATTTTTTCACTTCCGATCCGATCCCTGAATTTGGATATCGGCCGATACCGACACTATTCCGATACCAGAGCTGTTTGCTTTAATATTATTATCATTATATGTATGCATGTATGTCCCAAAAGGAAACTTGAGGTATAAGGTCAGAAAAGGAAGTCAGAAAAACAGGAAATCCGCAAGTACAACAAAAAATCCTGAAAAATCCCATTGTGAAAACAAATATGCAACTGTAAGGGTTTTCAAATTGTCATGTCAATATTTACATTCCCAAAATGTAAAATACTTGTAATAAGTGTAAAAATCTTACACACACACACACACACACACACACACAGTGTGCATCTTAACAGCACAAATCAAGTACACTGGCTCTTGTAGCATCAACAAATCAAGGTTTTAAAATGTTAAAATATAAGAAAAGTGCAATAACTGTAAACATCTTACACACACAATCAATAATTTCACGAACTGCCATGAGACTGGGCTGCAGCCTGCAGCCGCTGCAGCCTGCTCTGAAACACCGGCCTCCGTGACACTAACCGGCGGGCCGGCGGACAGCGATCCCGCTGGCAGACATGGCTCATGGATATTGGATATCTCCGCAGGTTGGATCGGGAAAATCCGATAAGTGAATTACGCTAGTATTGGTCCCGATACCGATACTGGATCGGCCCATCCCTACT